>CM053787.1:783654149-783656649 GCA_028749045.1 Cupressus sempervirens | reverse complement strand
CTAATTGTAACCCTAACCCTAATACTAACCCAAACTTTAACTATACCCCTATTTTTAACCCTATAACCCTAATTCTAATTCTTAACTCTAACATTAAGCTAGAAATCATAACTCTAACTCTAGATCTCTAAACCTAACCCTAATGCTAACCCAAACTTTAATTATAGCACTATTGTTAACCTTAGAACTGAAATTCTAACTCTAATTTTAACCCTAACTCTAACTCTAATTCTAACTCAAACTCAAACCCTAACTAAAACTCTAACTTGAAACATAACTAGCCCTAACTCTAACTCGAACCCTAATTATAACTCTAATTGTAACCCTAACCCTAATCCTAACTCTATCTCTAATTGTAATCCTAACTCTAGCTCTAACTCTAAGTCTAACCCTAACTCTAATTTTAACCCTTACTCTAGAACCCTAACTCTAATTGTAACCCTAATCCTAATGCTAACCCAAACTTTAACTATACCCCTATTGTTAACCCTAGAATTATAGTTCTAACTCTAACCCTAAACTTCAAATTTTAACCCTAACTCTAGCTCTAATTCTAATTCTAATCCCAACCCTAACCCTAATCCTATCTCTATCTCTAATTGTAATATTAACCCTAATCCTAACTCTATCTCTAACCCTAACCCTGGCTTTAACTCTAATTACACACCTAACCCTAACCCTAACCATAAATATAACCTTAGTTATGTAACCCTAATTCTAATCTTAATTCTAACCCTAACCCTAACCCTAGTCCTAAGTATTGTTAAGATGATAGAACTCTAATTCTAATTCTTAACTGTAACCCTAAGCAAAAAACATCAATTCTAACTGTAGCTCTAACCCTAACCCTAATGCCAACCCAAACTCTAATTCTAACTCTAACCCTAACTCTAATTTCAACCATAAGTCTAGATCTAATTCTAACCTTAACTCTAATTCAAACCCTAACTCTAACCCTAATTCTAACCATAACCCTAATCCTAACTCTATCTCTAACCCTAGCCCTAACTTTAGCTCAAACTCAAACTCAAACTCTAATTTTTACCCTAACTCTAATTGTAACCCTAATCCTAATGCTAACCCAAACTTCAACTATACCCTTATTTTTAACTTACAATGTTAATTCTAACTCTAACCCTAAAGTTCTAATCTTAACCCTAACTCTAGCTCTAATTCTATTTCTAACCCTAACCCTAACCCTAGTCCTAATTCTAATTATACTCCTAACCCTAACCCTGACCCTAACCCTAGTCCTAACTATTGTTAACAAACTAGAACTCTAATTCTAATTCTCAACCCCAACCCTAAGCCAAACCTAAACCCTAACCCTAGCTCTAACTTATACTCTAACCCTAACTCTAACCCTAATCCTAGCCCTAACACTAACCCTAACAAGCTCTCTTTCTCATGTATGATATAGATGTGTATATTAGATAAGATATGATTTGTATCTTTTAAATTTTTTTTTTGTACTAGACTAGATGTATGTATATGTGTATTTTGAATATATTAGCTCAATCCTTGTAGATACAACTTCACATGATCAGCCTGAGGGTGATGAGGCTCTTATTGTGTCTCCTACTAGTGTGGCTCATGTTGGGGCTTGTGTTGTGACTTGTGGTGCAGTTTGTGGTGCAGCTCATGGTGTGACTCATGGTGGGCCTTGTCATGTGGCTCATGGTGGTGCTTATGCTACAACTCATGATGGGGCTTGTGGTGTGGCTCATGTTGTGGCTCATGGTGTAAGTCCTGCTATGGCTCCTGCTACAACACCTCCATACACTAATATTGATATACTATTTTCATTTGCAAAGTAGGAGATTGCTAGATTAGAGTATTCTATACTCTCCTTCAATGATGGTGTATATAGAGACATTAGTGTGACCATATATAGGATCTTACAAGATCTAAGTACTAGATTTAGAGCACATCATTGTTTTCCCCATGATGTATTAGCTACCATAACTATGGAGCTTATAGCTAAGATTTTGGGAGATACATCTTTTGAGGACTTGAAGAGGATGACCCTGAAAGATGTCATCAAACGTGATCTATTTCCATCATATAAGGGTACCTAGGGTAGAGTGATGGGCTATTGAGTGACATGTTGCATGGATCATATTTTTGCTAGTATGATCTATCCTTGTTTCTTAGCCATGCATGGTTGGTATCCTAATAATGATTAGATTCCTCTTTATTTTGCACAATAGTTTCATGCTAAGTTCCACATGGGGCTCAACATTAATTACTTATCTATTTTAAATTATTATGGATAGGGGCATAGTTAGATCATAGATCATGACCAATATCATAGTGTAGAGTGTCTGCCACCTCTACATGTCAGACAATTCATTGGATAGAAACTTCCTCCAGTGACTCCAACACTAGTTCCTATTGTGGATAGAGTTGTGATTGATTCCCAGAGGGGAGAAATTGACAATATTGGACACATCGCATTTATGGCTGCTAGTATCACATTTGATTCTCTTGGTCAGTATAT
>CM053787.1:783639149-783649149 GCA_028749045.1 Cupressus sempervirens | reverse complement strand
TAAAGATAGAGTTAGAGTTAAGGTAAGGTAAGAATTAGGGTTAGAGCTAGAATTAGGGTTACAAATATAGTTAGGGTTAGAATTAGAGTTAGGGTTTGAGCTAGAGTTAGAGTTAGAGTTAGAGTTAGAGTTAGAGTTAGAGTTAGAGTTAGAGTTAGAATAAAGGTTAGAGTTAGAGTTAGGGTTACGGTTATAATGATTAGAGTTAGGGTTCACACTAGGGTTTCAATTAGAGTTAGGGTTAGCATTAGGATTAGGGTTACATTCAGTGTTAGTATTGCTACTAGTGTTGGTGTTGTGTTGGTGTTGGTGTTGGTGTTGGTGTTGGTGTTTGTGTTCATGTTTCTTATTTGTGTTAGTGTTAGTGCTAGAGTTAGGGTTAGAATTGGGGCTAGAATTGAGGGTAGGATTAGGGTTAGGGTTAGAATTAGAGTTAGAGTTAGGGACAAGTTAGAGTTAAAGTTGGAGATGGAGTTGGGGTTAGGGTTAGATTGAGGGTTAGGGTTGGAGTTAGGGTTAGATTTTAGGTTAGAGTAAGGGTTAGAGTTAAGTTAGGGTTAGAATTAGGGTTAGGGTAAGGATTAGAATTAGGGTTAGGCTTAGAGTTAGAGTTACATCTAGTGTTAGGGTTAGGATTAGCATTGTACATAGTGTTAGAGTTAGGATTAGTGTTAGGATTAGGGTTAGAGCTAGGGTTAGGGTTAGTGTTATTGTTAGAGTTTGGTTTATAATTAGAGTTAGAGTTATGTTTAGGGTTATGGTTAGGGTTAGAGTTAGAGTTAAGATTAGAATTAGGGTTATGGTTAGGGTTAGAGTTATGGTTAGAATTAGTATTAGAGTTAGAATTAGAGTTAGGGTTAGAATTAATGTTAGGGTGAGAATTAGAGTTAAAGTTAGAGTTAGAGTTAGAGCTAGGATTAGAGTTATAGTAAGGGTTAGGGTTAGAGCTAGAATTAGGATCAGGGTTAGAATTAGGATTAAATTTAGGGTTATAAAGGGTTAGGGGTATGGGTACGGCTAGAATTAGAGTTAGTGTAGTGCCTACCTTTGTTCACATCTTTTCTGGACATATTGTTGCTATTATTATCATACTATGATGGACTAGTTTTATGTTGATGGATTAGTGGTATTGTTTTGACACTATCAGACATTATGTTATGGTTTCAGAGGTTATGTGATGAGATCATTTAGACTTTACATTTTATGCATACATGATGATCATTACATTTTTTTTAGTTATTGTTGATGATCAGTTGATGGTTATTATCTCATGTGTTTATTATGGATACTTACCCCATACTTACATGTGTATGGTGTGCGTTTTTTCTTATTGTATGGCATTTTTGATGTGGTTAAGGAAGGGAGTCATAGTCACCTACTTAGTCGGGATCTACACGATGCACCACTTCCTACCATTTTCTATTTAGCTTAGCATTATATATTGTATGTACATGCATGGTTTTTTTGCAGGTTGCAGGTATCGGGTATCGACTTCCTTGAATTGCCAGGATGAGCATACCCTATCATACTATCTCAATGATAAGGGAAGAGAGATAAATTCTCAAGTCCAAATCCCAAACCTTTAAGCAAATTGTCCTAGTGAGGTAGGACAAGTATTTGGATATTTTACCCACCGAATGTGTCAGATGACATGATTCAAGAATTTTAACCCTTTAGACTGATTTTGAGTGATTTGCTCTATGATGGTTTTTCGTATTTTATCTTGGAGGTCCATGGTGAATTTTCTATTAATTAAGTCTTCATAAATAGATTTAATTAATAAATTAATTATTTGAGAAAATTAATATAAAATATCATGTTATTTGATATTTTGATCATAATTAATTAAATGTGAATTAATTGAGGAAAAAGAATTAAATAAAAGAAAATTAGAAATTAAAATTAATAATAATAATATAATAATAATAAAGTAATAAATAAATAATAATAATAAAAGTTATAAATATTTAATAGAAAATTATAATTGGAGTTATAAGCTTGCATGACAGTTAACGTACTTTTCTATTTTCCATGTGTCAACAACACGGGGGTTAGTGCATCAATTAAGCACATGGTTTCCACAACCCTATGGCTCATCTAGAAGATTGGTAAAGACACATGCTTAGTTGGTGACACCTTCTAGTTGTTTCGAGAAGCATTCTAGGTGTTTCCTGAGAGCTCTTTATATTCAAGCATTCTTAGAAGCTTAGACATAGCATTAGGAGTGCAACTGGAGCATTGGAGGACTCGAGAACTCTGAAGAAGGGAGGAGCTTGCTTTGCGGGTTTTCTGAGGAAGAGCGATTTAGCATTAGAACCTGGGTAGATTTTTGTGATTTTACTTATGCTATTTCCGCATCATGCATCCCCTATCTTCTTCGTGTCTTCCATATGTCTTCTGAGGAATTTCATATTTTTATTATATGCATTTTCATTATGGGTAGTTAAATTGATTTGAGAAACCTTACATGCATAGATCTAAAGAAATCATAGGGCTAGGGTTTAAATTTATAGCCAAATCCATTAGAAAATTAATTGAATAAGTCTAGAGTGCAAATATTTTATAGGAAATTCTTAAATTGTGGATATAATTCCTTGTGGAAAAACATACATGTTTATATATTCGAATCTGCATACATACATACATACATACATAC
Source organism: Cupressus sempervirens (assembly GCA_028749045.1). Taxonomy (NCBI): domain Eukaryota; kingdom Viridiplantae; phylum Streptophyta; class Pinopsida; order Cupressales; family Cupressaceae; genus Cupressus; species Cupressus sempervirens. The sequence continues at coordinate 783,646,493 of CM053787.1, read as the reverse complement.
ATACTTACATACATATATATATAACCATATATATATATATATATATATCTGTGTGTGTGTATTTATTATTAATGTATTGTAGTACAAAATTTGAATATATATATCTACATACATACATATATATATATATATATATATCTACATACATACATACATATATATATATATACACACACACACATATGTATATATGTAATTCACTGAATGATTGATTGTTAAATTGTAGTGGGGAAAACTTAATAAATCATGATGCAATTCGTATTGCGAATTAGTGTTCGAAACAATGTTTAAACAAAAAAATAATATTAAAATTTGCTTGGGCATGATTTGTATCCCATGCTTGCAGAAGCCAGAGGCCTACCATCACAGGTCTGTGACGACAGGGGTACTACGTACCCGTTGTCGGTGCAGTGCCTGCGACCGCAGGTGCTACGTACCACAACAAGGGTGATGGGGGTCATTTAAATATTTCATTGTGTTGTCTTTTAAAAAAAAAATGTTTATGTTAAAATGTTTATGTTATACGAAATTTAATTTTCATTGTTAAATGATATTTCATATGTTATTTGAATATGAATTTCATCTTTTCAATGTTGAATTGTTATTAAATTATTAAATGTTATATTTATGTATTTATGTATGTGTATATATATATACACACACACACACACACATTATCAATAATAAATTTTGATATATTAATTGATGTTTGGAATTTAAAGAGAAATTCTTTACTAACAAGATATTTTCTAATGGTGAGCAATATAGATTCAATATAATCTTTAATTTGGAAAGATGAATATGGAAAGAATTTCAAATATTATTTTGAAATGATGGGGGTCTAAATGGAAATATATAAGAGACATTTAGAATTTTTAAAAATTTGAGTTCTAAGAGTTAGAGGGAGAAACTTTTATCTACCAAAGACAAAAAAAAACATGGGTTAGGTAAAATGTGAAATTTCTCCACTTGATATGTAAATTGGGAAAACGTAAACTGAGACTTTTGCATTTAAATTTAAGTTGTAAACTTGGCAAAACCAAAATATGTGTTTGCATTTTGTATTCTTTATGCTATTGTTTTGGGTTTTGGGTTGACTAGTGTTGACCAATTATAAGACGTCTACCAGAGGCTTGGGAGTTATGTGATTGTGATGTCATGATGTTATTTTAATCTCGATCTTTATATAAACCCAACCATGGTTATGTGATGGAATGCTCTATGTATTGGATGTGATTACTGATTGTTATAGTTGAGGTTCTTATGTATGAGACACTTGACTTAACCATTATTTTGGGTCATCGATCAGTTATCCTTGGTTATTTTCTAGTCACCATGATGGGACTCTGATGTGGATTTATTCTTGATGATGTCATATTGTGACATGTTTGACTCAACCATTTTTGGAGTATTCGATCAGTATGATTGAGATATATTTTGGTTATTGAGAACCATTGGATACTTTGATTATCAGTGATACTTCGGTTGCTAATAGAGAGCTATTGTGATCATGATTTTCTATGGATGTTTGCTCATGGAGATTTGATGCTTTTATGCATATTTGATGATTTTATTATGGATTATCTTTTGTGATTTTGAGATTTATGATTCCATGAGCATTAGGGTAGGATATCTGCATGTAGTGACAGGAAGTGGCTTGCAATGGGTGCCGGGGCCCTAAGAGGTTGCCAGGGTAACTCATTGTAAGTTTGATTAATAAGTGATAACATTCACACCTAATACTAACTAAATGAACCTAAAAAGATAAGTATTTTGTTCTCACCCATGCCTTGAGTGCTTGTATAGGCTAGGATGGGAGTAGTGAGAACGCATGGTTGCAACCTGGCATTTCATAGTATGCCTCGTTAGTATGAGAGGATACTAGTAGCCGCATGAGATCAGTATGGACCCATGGATTTTAACTAACTACCAGGGTAACTTGTACATGATAATTGTGATGACACTTTCTCACTTGCATAGTAGGTTCCTACATGTCCTTGTGTGCCTCTAGGGATTAGATGTCAGATTTTGTGTTTGGAACCTTTGAGTTAGTATACTTTTAGGATTCTTGGACTTATAGAGATTTGTCCTATGTGATTTTGGATAGCCTATTTGCGACTTGAGATTATCTCCTCAGCACGGTGGGAGTGGACCACTTAGGTACCACGCAGTCGGGTGGTAGTGTATTTTCCACTCTTATCATTTGAGATTTATTGAGACATCGTGGCTGATGCATCCTTCATGATGGTGGATATGTATCCTTTTCATTGATGATTAGCATATGTTAGATGATGTTATCTTATGCTTATATTTGCATGTTAGATTACTTTCTACATATGATGTTATATATGTTAGGAGTGACATTCCTACTGTGTTAGTACTGATGATCTCTTCAGTGATTTGGAATGTTACGCACAGAGGGATGGCTAGGATCCATGATGGTCTAATGATGCTATTAATGGATGGGAGGAACCATGCACTTAGTTTATTATGTTTGATCTTTATGATGGATGTATATGTCTTTTATGATGATGTATCATGTGTATCATGTGATTATCTTTACTTTGATGTATCATGGATTAGAACATAATGATGTACCTTATTCTATGTATGTGTATTCTTTTGAGCTAGTCATACCCTGGGACATGTACAGTGGATGATTGAGCATTTTTGAAATGTAATGTATAAACATTGGAGTTATCATTATTATTTCATGTGGATGTTGTACTAAATGGATTCATATATGTTAGATGTTTGTAGATGTAATCCAACATTAAGGGATCTTAAAGAATGTAATCTGATTATATATGTTATGTTTTCTTTTAGATGGACATTACTATTACTTTCGTTGTTGTGCAGAAGTTATATGTGGTATTTACTTTGATCAAAAAACAAAAAAATGCTACTAAACTTAGTGAAAATTTTAGGTTAATTCTTTGGATCCCTTGGCGGGGTATTACATTTGGTATCAGAGCCTGAGTTTCTACATTGGGAGCTCTGGGTATTTTGGAACAACTAGAACTTTGAACTATTAAGTGCATCTGTTCAACTTGAAACTAAGTGAACTGAAACAGAACCTGAACTGTTACTTGAATATTTTTCATACTTCAACACTTAGTTCTCAAAACTAGAAATTTTACTTAAACCTAAGCATAGAATTGAACTTAGTTTGGTTCAACATGTGATTGTAATAGTACTTTGTACTATTGTAGGATGGTATCTGGGACTAGGTCTTCTATTAGAGGCTATGGTAGAGGCTATGGTTGTGGCAGGGCTATCAGTGTCCATCAGTCTTCCCATGAGGGATCAGCTCATGTAGAGAGCAGGGAAGAGCACTCTAGTGGGCAGTAGGAAGAGAGTTGTAGAGAGGACCAAGCTGAGTCTGAAGGTGTTGGTTTGAGACAGATGATGCAGACTATTCTAGAATGTCTACCTCCTGTTCAAGAAAAGCCCAAAGTGCACCACACAGAACAAGAGCATAGACCCAGATCTAGAAGTCCTCAGAAGGATCGTCAGAGGTCCATTGTGTCCACTCAAATGAAGGATCTTTCAAGATCCAAGGTTAAGCCTTTCAATGGGCAAGGTTCTGGTTATGTGGCCGAGCAGTGGCTTATTTCCCTCGACAAGATTTTTTCCATGCAGGAGTTCGACAACAATGTTAAGGCAAGGTTTGTGATCACTAATTTAGAGAATTTTGGGGCCACTTGGTGGATAATTGAGGAGAAGAAGTTGGGAATCGATATGAGTAGTGTTACATGGGAATTATTCCTAGAGAGTTTCCGTGAAAGATTCCTACCAAAGGAATGGAAACAACAAAGGGCTGATGAATTTCATAACCTCAGACAGTACACTATGTCAGTGACCAGGTATGAGCGTAAGTTTTATGAGCTCATGTCTTTTTTAGGGTTCAGTGAAAATTCAGCTCAGTTGACACAACATTTTATTAGGGGGTTGAATAACTATATAATTGGGGGTGTCAAGGTATTTGAGCCAAAAACCCTCAAGGATGTAGTACATTGAGCTATCCTTGTTGAGAAAAGTGTCAACCTTGGTCAAGGTAGTTTTGTAGGAGTGCCAGTAGCATCAGGATCTAAAGGCAACTACAATTCAGGTGGTAACAAGAAGTTTTCTTTCTCTAAGGGGAAACAGTATTAGCAACAGTCTCAGCAGACACAACAATAGAAGGGCTCAAATTCTCAAGCTCAAGGTGGTGGCAAAGGTTCTAAAACCAAGAACAATCGTAATGCTCAACACAATAAATAGAATCTGTCCAATCAGCCAGCTCAGAGTAGCTAGTCTTTTGTGAGCAGGAACAGTCGTCAGCAATCAAATGTACCACCTAAGGGAAGAGGATCTGGAAAAAATATGGAATTTTTTTCATGTGGTTAGATTGGACATTATGCAACTCAATGTCCTTAGCGAGAACCTCGATTTTTAGGACCTAGACCTACAGTTTCAGAGCCTAGAGTTGGTGATGCAGGTAGAGCTCATAGAGTTTTTGCAGTAGTTGATCAGCATCAAGAGGATCATTAGGGAATAGTGGTTGAGACCACAGGTGCTATTAGAGGTATATCTCTTTCAGTATTGTTTGATTCAGGAGCTACAGATTCATTTATTTCACCATATATAGTTTCTAAGTGTAAGCTGGATGCGGTAAAGCAAGATCATGGTTGGCAAGTGGAACTAGCCTCAGGCATTAAGGTCTCCATAGACTCTATAGTTCATAAGTGTGGGATTAGCTTAGGAATTTTTGATACTGCAATGGATCTTCGAGTCATACCCCTTAGTTCCTATGATGTGGTTTTAGGCATGGACTGGCTTGGATCTCATAGAGCCAGTATAGATTGCAGGAAGAAGATTATTATGTGCCAAGATGACCAAGGGAATGATGTGCAGATAGTTGGGATACCAAGGCCTATATCTCTGCAGATGATTTTTGCTATGCAATTGAAGCGAAGTTTCCGTAAGGGATGTCAAATATTTGCTGTTATGGTAAATGATCTTGATGAGGAAGATCTTGTGAGGAAGACTTTAAATCACCTAATTTTGTAGGAGTACACGGATGTCTTTCCAAGTGAGATTCTAGGCATGCCTCCAAAGAGGGACATTGATTTTAGTATTGATCTAATTCCTAGAGCATAGCCTATCTCTAAAGCTCCTTATCACATGACAACATAGGAATTGGGTGAGCTACGTCTTCAACTAGAGGAACTTTTGGCCAAAGGGAGCATTCGACCTAGTGTATCACCATGGGGAGCTCTAGTGCTCTTTGTGAAGAAGAAATATGGTTCTTTATGCCTTTGTATTGACTACAGACAGTTGAATAAGGTGACTATTAAGAACAGGTATCCTCTTCCTAGGATTGATGACTTGTTCGATCAGATCAAGGGAGCCACAATATTCTCCAAGATTGATCTTAAGTTAGGATACCACCAGCTTTGTATTAAGGAAGCAGATATTCACAAGACCTCTTTTCAAACTTGCTATGGGCATTATGAGTTCACAGTGGTACCTTTTGGGTTGACTAATGCTCCATCTATTTTCATGAGTTTGATGAATGGTGTATTCTGATCTTATCTGGACAAGTTTTTACTCGTGTTTCTTGATGACATATTGATATATTCTAAGACTCAGAAGGAGTATGAGGAACACCTGTGGTTGGTATTGTAGTGTTTGAGAGACAATCAGCTTTATGCCAATGCAGCTAAGTGTGAATTCTTCAAATCGAAGATTCAGTATTTAGGGCATGTTATTTCAGGCGATGGTATTTTAGTGGATCCTACAAAGATTCAAGTGATAATAGATTGGCCTACACTGACTAATGTGTCAGAGATTCATAGTTTCATGGGTTTAGCCGGTTATTATCGTAGATTTTTCCAAAACTTCTCTAGGATAGCACATCCTATCACTTCTCTTCAGAGGAAAGGAAAGAAGTTCGTGTGGATAGAGAAATGTGAGGAAGCTTCTTAGAAGCTCAAGGAGCTTTTGACTAGTGCACCGATTCTATTTGTACCTAATTCAGAAGGTGATTTTATGGTGTGTACAGATGCTTCTCTTGAAGGGATTGGGGCAGTGTTGATGCAGAATGGACGGTTGATTGCGTATAAATCATGCAAGCTCAAGGGTCATGAGTTAAATTATCCTACACATGATCTTGAGTTAGTAGCAGTATTTCATGCTTTGACAAGGTGGAGACATTTCTTGTTGGGGCATAGATTTGAGGTACACAGCGATCATTGTAGTCTTTAGTACATTTTTACTTAGCCTAATTTGAATGCTCCCTAGAGGCGATGGATGGAGTTTTTATGTGAGTATGATTTTGAGGTTAAGTACATTCAGGGTAATTAGAATGTGTTGGTAGATGCTTTGAGTCATAGGAGACATGTGGTATTATCGATGACTCTTAGTGTGGATTTCAGGAGTCAGATTCTTCAGGCACTTCCTATGGATTCCTAGTATCAGGAAGTGTGTAGAGAGATAGATTTTGGGAGATCTTTGTAAGGAAAGTTTGCAGGTTATGTTCAAGAATTAGATGGTCTTTTAAGACATCTGGGAAGGATATAAGTGCCATATTTAGATGAGCTTCACACCTTGATACTGGTAGAAGCCCATCGTACACTTTACTCAACACATCCAGGTGTCAAGAAGATGCATGCTGATTTGAGATGTTTGTTCTTTTGGTCGGGGATGAAGCAAGATATTGCTGATTTTGTGGCCAGGTGCCTTGAGTGTTAGAAAGTTAAGGCAGAATATCAGCACCCGGCTGGACTTTTGTAGCCTAATCTCATTCCTTCTTGGAAGTGGGATATCATCTCCATGGACTTCATTGTAGGATTATCTATGACAGTTCGACGTCATGATGCTATCATGGTCACCGTTGATCGGTTGACTAAGGTGGCGCATTTTTCACTGATTAGGTCTTCCTACACAGCAGCTTCTGTAGCCAATGCCTTCATGCATGACATTGTGAGATTACATGGTATTCCTAGAAAGATCATTTCTGATAGGGATCTTGTATTCACATCTGCATTCTGGACATTGCTGTAGCATGAGCTTGGAGCGCAGTTAAACTTCAGTTTGGCATATCATCCAGAGACTGATGGTCAGACAAAGAGGGTGAATTAGGTTTTGGAGGACATGTTACGGATGTATGTGATGGATAGGCAGACACATTGGGAGGATTATCTCTACCTGGTGGAGTTTTATTACAACAACAAGTATCATAGTTCTATTGGCATGGCACCATTTCAGGCATTATATGTACGTCCTTGTCATACACCATTGAGTTGGGACAATCTTGAGGATCGCATCTTGTTGGGTCCTGAGATGCTTCGTGATATGGAG
>CM053787.1:783594149-783634149 GCA_028749045.1 Cupressus sempervirens | reverse complement strand
GTTACACACAGAGGAATGGCTAGCATCCACGATGGTCTAATGATGCTATTAACGGATGGGAGGAACCGTGCACTTAGTTTATTATGTTTGATCTTTATGATGGATGTATATGTCTTCTATGATGATGTATCATGTGTATCATGTGATTATCTTTACTTTGATGTATCATGGATTAGAATAGGATGATGTACCTTACTCTATGTATGTGTATTCTTTTGAGCTTGTCATACCCTGTTACATGTACAGTGGATGATTGAGCATTTTTTAAATTTAATGTATGAACATTGGACTTATCATTATTATTTCATGTGGATGTTGTACTAAATGGATTCATATATGTTAGATGTTTGTAGATGTAATCCAACGTTAAGGGATTTTAAAGAATGTAATTTGATTATATATGTTATGTTTTCTTTTAGATGGACATTACTATTGCTTCCGTTATTGTGCAGAAGTTAGATGTGGTATTTAATTTCATCAAAAAAAATAAAAATGCTACTAAACTTAGTGAAAATTTTAGGTTAATTCTTTGGATCCCTTGGCGGGGCATTACAGTTTGAGTTAGAGTCAGAGTTAGGGTTAGGTTTAGGGTTATATTAGAATTAGAATTAGAGTTAGAGTTAGAGTTAGAGTTAGAGTTAGAGTTAGAGTTAGAGGTAAAATATAATTTTTAGTTTTATGATATTTATTATGATTCTATTGTATAAAGGGTATATAATAGATGGGGTTAGTGTTAGAGTTTAGGTTATGTTTAAGATTAGGATTTACAACATTAAAATCATTAGGGTTAGAGTTAGGATTTTTTGTAGGATTAGTATTTTGATTTGGGCATTACGGATAGTGTTACTAGTAGGATTATGATTAGAGTAAGTTTTTAGGGTTTAGATTTACATCATGATTAGGGTTAAGGTTATGATTAACATAATTATTTTGATTATGTTTGTAGTTATGTCATTGTTAAGGATAATGATGGAGTTAGTGTTAGGTTGAAGAGAAGGGTCAAGGTTAGGGTTAGGATTATGATTAGAGCCATATCATAGTTAGTATCAAGGTTAAGTTTTTAGTATGGTTATGGTTAGTGTTAGAGTTTAGGGTTTAGGTTAGAATTATGGTTATGGTATTATATTATATCACCATTAGGATTAATTTTTTAAGGTCTAATGTATAATTATATCTTCTTGTATTCTTGTCCTAGGTTGTAATACAATTTGAGAAACTAGGTTATGATTATGAATAATGCTAAGGCTAGGGTTAGGTTTGACTATAAGGTTGGAGTTAGAGGTAAGTTTAGTGGTAGAAATTGGGGTAGGCATAAAGTTAGGGATGCATATTGAAATAAGGATATGGTTATTAAATGAAATAGAAATTGGGTTAGAAACCAAGTGTCAAATGAATTTTCTTTAGCTTTATTGAAGAACTGTATTTTAATATTAAATCCTAATTATTTTAGAAGCTAATGGGGAGTTTATCATACTCTAAACTCTATGACCAATTTGAATTAATTCACAACCCTGATTAAATTGTTATCTTAATCACAAATTTAATTCAAATTTACCCCTGATAACCCTATCTAATTAAACTTTTATTAAAATATACTAATAATTTAAATATAACATTTATGCAAGAGCCTACAACACGATGGTAACTTGTGAGTGTCTCATAGAGGAGGTCTTGGGTTTGAGTTTGTTCAAACTTAACGCATCATAATAATTAATCATAACAAATAATAATTGATCGAGGCTTTGGCTTGATAAAAAATAAAGTATGATATTTACATTAATTGTTATTGTAATTTTAATTAGGTCCTAATCCTAATTTTTACGTTTAATTGAGTAGTGCCAAATAATATAATATTTTTAAATTTTAACTAATCAATAATTAATTTAATAAAAGATTTAAAACTAAAATCTAATATGAATAGAATCTTTCTAATTTTCTTAGCAATCGTTTTTTTAAATTTTTCCTCTTTGCATGAAAATGATTTAAAATTATAAAATTTAACTATATTCTTTTTTCTTTTCTTTTTTAAATTAAATGAATCATTAATAAATTTTTATTATTAGAAGATAGAGTATCCTTCTATTTGAAAAGGTAATTAAAACTAATCAAATGTAATAGGAATACAATGTTTCTAATTTTTTTAGTAACATTTATATGTATTTTTCTTTTGAAAAGTCAATTTTTAAAATTAAAATCTAATAGAAATGGAATGTTTCTAAACGTTTCTAATACATTTGTAATTTTAAAAAAAAAATTATTAAAAAATAAATTCTATTTTTTTAATTTTCTAAACAAATTATTTACAATTTTAAGATAAATTGTAACAAAAATCTAGATTATTTAAGATGCATTTCCATTCTAGTTTTTTCTCCTTGCAAGTTATTTTAAATTATCTAATTAAAATATTTTTTATAATTTATAATTTAATAATATAATGTTTACATTATTGAAAAAATGATCGCTGCATTATTGATATTGTAAATATTGAATGGAAACATTTAGTTTTTGCCTCAATAAATTCTTATTCCAACTTTCTCAACACCTTTGCATATTGTCAAACCTGTTCATCCCTCTCAGACTATACTGATACAGGCTAAAATTTAAAATATCTTATAGTGGGCATGCTTCAAAGTCTATACACAATTCCAAAACAGTTATAAAATTAATTTAAATTGAATCATTAATCATACCAAGTAGATTCATGCAATCACAGTTTCTCTATTATGACAATCACTGCATTTTTATATCTCTTTGATGTAATCACAATTTTCTCCATATCATAGAATACCACAAAAAAAAATCCTCCATGCCCATCTGCAATGCCATTTAATTACAAAATTAGTATCAAGATATATGGGAATACAAAATAAAGATAAAATTAATAGTTGAAAGCAATACACATTGGCTAGCCTCTAGATATAATGTTAGTATAGAAAAATGCATTCTACCAAGCGTATACATAAAAAATTCAGCAAAGCCTCAGATTCTATTTTCCATGTCAAAAGTTACATATTTATATTTGGAAATTAGTGCATGCAAGACACACAACCAGATTCAAACAAATACACCCATTGTGCATATGGCTAAAAATAATGAAATTTCAAGCACAAATTTTCCTAAGCACATAGCCTCTCCAAATAGATATTGGTCTACAAATGAGAACTTTCGTGTAAATTAGAATAGGCCTGCAAAACAGAATTGCTTGATTTAATATCTTTCAAATATGTGCTAATAAAGAACCTCCACAACTAGTCTTTTCCACTCAAATAACGATTTTAAATAATTTACTTTTGAATATGAATGCACATGCCGAAATCATTCATTTAAATTGAAGGAAATACATATCTTATCTACAGAGTGGTAGCATTCCACCGTAGCCATCCAAGGTCAGAGACTCTTATAGTCCCTTCTCATCTATCAGCAAAAACTTTTTCATTATAACAAAATTAGTTTTAAATAAATCTCATTCAAAATTTAGTGTGTAGATTGAGAAAATTAGTTTTAAACAAATCTCATTCAAAACTTATAGTGTAGAGATTGTTAGATTGTGATTTGAATAGAAATCTAAAGAAAACGTCAAAATACTGTAGCTGTTGGATAAAAAATAGTGATCAAATTTACTCCATAGAATTATAGAGATTCTCAAATTATGATTGGAATAGAAATCTAAAGTAAACATCAAAATATTATACCTACTGGATAGAAAATAATAATCAAATTTACTTCATAGAATTGAACTTTTATTTGATCTTAGTTGAATAAAAATCTGATTTATCTTATAAGGTGAATGTGTGATGCTTCATTTCACTTCTTGTTAATGCATCCATTTTTTCCAATTTTTCATTTTCCACTTCTTGCATGCATCTTTACAACATGTTTCACCTTTTGCTTTGCCAGTTACTCAATATTCAATGGACCAATTATTGGTTATTGGTCCCATATCACTGTCACCATACGTAAACCCAAAAACTATGGCATAGTGTCATGGACTATAAAACCCCCTTTCCTTTCCTTTTAAGTCAATGGGAAATAGACATTTAAACCGTGCTTTCTACATGTCATTATTTGACCACAATAATCTTGTGTTTGTTTTCCTTCACCTTTATTATTTTTTGGATTGTTTTTAATGATTTTTTTGTTCGTAAATATTAGTATTTCTTTTTTATGTATGGAGAATATTTTTGGCATATTCTTGTGCTTGGATTGAGATTTGTGCTCCAATTGTTTAGAATGTCTTTCAGCATAATTAAATTAGACCATCTCAAGGTCCAATTCAACAATGATGTACACTTATAACATGTAATATCTTCTCATGATCTTTAGTGTCTAGTCTCCACTTGTGACATAAATGCTTAAATTTGACTAGATGTAGATAAAGTCCTGTGACAACAACTAGGTGGTTGTATTGTAAAACTTTGTTGTCAGGTTGATAGTCAACAAAGTGTATTCCATGTTGGACTACTTTATCTTGCTTCAAATATGTTCTTTGTATCACAACAAAACCTACACCACAAATTTAAATATTAAAAAATTTGATCAATATAAAGTTAACTAGATATATAAATTCATATATGTACATGCACATCTATGTATAATACCTTTCGGGAACAACATTTCATCACTTTCTTCAAGATCATATAACTTTGTCCTCTCTATAATACATCACATTAAATAATAATTAACATCTTCATAATTTCCAAGCTTAGGAATCACTGCAAAGACATTGCATGCAGAACAAGTATACATACATGTACACTATATAAGACAACTCATTGATAATTAAATAACAAGTTGAGATTAATTGGCAAGTTGAGATTAAATTTTATGATACTTACCCACTTTTACCAATCCAAAGATATGAAGTCAATGGAATTTCATCAAAATTTTCATCATCTTTAAGAAATGTACTAGTAACATCAAGTGGTACCAAAAGCCATGCACTTGTATATCCATGTGATTGAAAGATGCAGTCTTGACAATGCAATTGTCACAAAAACATGACTATTCTCTTGTCTTCAATGTCCAATTACGACTATCTATACTCATGACCGAATGTAAGGAATATGTATTTTCTATCCTCTTGCAACCATACATGTTTTTTCTATTAACACCTAAAAATTCATTACAAAAACATGGATATATTAAATTTAAAATTCAATAAATCAAGATAGAACTTTAAAATAAAATTTTAAAACTTAATTGCATAAAATTTAAATAAATGTACACATCCATACCTTTTATCTCCCAAAAAACTCTATATGGTACCCATTGACTCATTCTTGATGATGTCCCAACTTCGTCTGATGCAAAATGTGTCTTACACCATTCAACAATATCATGTGCATTATTTATACAAACTCCCTTATAATTCATTTTCTACTTTCATAAAGAATGTTTGATGTAAGCTCCAACACCATCACATTCTCCTTTCCCATGCTCACTCTCAAAGAAACTTTATATATGTTTAATATTCATATTATGATGATATCTAGATAATGCATAAAATGGTTTAGATGATTTGAATTGTGTGACACATCCCTTAGACCAAACATAATGTTTATTAATATTTATATCTCTTTCTTTCAAATAAGAAAAAATATATTGAAGCAATCTTATACATAGTGAATGTCATATTCTTTAGCATCACTTATATAAAAGTGATATTCCTTTTTCATGACTCATGCTTCAACTGTACTCTAAACACCATCCAAATCTAACTATTCATGCCTATAAAAAATATGTACCATAATAATGACCTATTTAGAAAAGAAATAATTTCATTCAATTGCTTTCTGATGAACAAAGGAATAGTTCTCTACAAAATCAATGACTGATACAATCATTCCAAGCAAGAAATTATCTCTCAAAGTTTAAAACTGTTGAGCTTTTCATTTTTCAAAAAATGCATGATGAATATAAGGTTGAATCAAATTCTTAAATTTATCCATAAATGTTACAATAGGTAACTCCTCTTCAACATATTCCAACCTTTTGGTCTCTTTCTCCAACTTTATTTTGTTCTTCACATGTAACCTTTGCAATTCACCTTTTTTGTTACATCAAAATTTTCAATTTTCAAAGGAAAAAGAGTCAATTGACCACATATTTCACATATTCCTTTTATGTGGTTTACTTGACCAACTAAATCATCTATTTTGTCACATAAAATGGATGATATAATTTCACTTCGCCTACTAGGAGGAGCATACTGAGAACCATGTGTACCTTCTACAAACTTTTGAAATCCTTGATATTGGAGATCAAACTCGATAAGATAACAACAACAACTAGTTTCAAACACTTTGTTTGACCTCACAAAGTATGGCTTCAATCTTTCAAAAAATATTTTCCCAATTTTTATATTAGGATGTTCACTACAAAATGACACATATAACTCATGATATGTTGTCTCCAACCAATGTTTTGTATAATGCTCATATTCACGAGATGGAATCTTATGCCTGATAACATCTCTACTGTTTAATGACGGATGAGTGTTATCAATCCAAAAATAGATGACTAAATTTTTTAATACATCATTAATCTCATCAGAATGAGGTGCTCTACACATGATTTACCAATTGCCTTCCTAATGTAGGAGCATCCTAGGTTCAAGAGCAATCTTGCATCACCCAAAAATATTTTTCTTTTAGTCTTTTCTATTTTAATAAGGACTCAGATAGGGTGGTTAGTATTTATGGGAACTTGATATTTTTAGTAAGTTTTTCATACAATCTTGGAATGTTCTAATTTTCTAGATGAAGGTTCATTTTAGCATTATAAGCCTACCATAAAAAATCTCATTGCTCAAACTTAAGTATTGGAGAAGTTATTCTAGATTTTGGGTGGAAAAAATTGTAGAAAAATATCCAGGCTCACCTTTAGATGCCTTGGAGTAACTAGATGAGGTCCAAAAACTCAACGGAAGAGTGCTTTCATTATTTCGAGCTTGTAAATTAGGAGCTAGCATTTCTAAAAAGTGGTTATAATAGCCAATTGGAAAAATAGTTCATGAGTTATGACCTTTCAAAGTTGGTCTACTCAAAATATCTAAAATAATTGTCAAAGATGTATTTGGCCAATTCTATCTGTATTGTTAGGTTCTATCAGCACTAGGTATTAAGTTTCAATATCTAGAACCTTATTAGGTGACATAAAATTGTCTATTTAAGAAAGGCCCAAACATTGTCTAGAATAGCTCTAGGTGTAGTTCATAACATTGCCTTTGTAAATTACTATAATGAAGGTGCCCATGTGAGTTAGCATATTGTACTTGTGAATTTTATAATTTTGCATTTGCGGAACAAATAAGAAGTCCATATTTTATTCTCACATTTTTTGTTCTTTCTTTATTTTTGTTATGTGTATATTGTATTAGGGGTAGCATCCTTCATCACTTCCATAGTACTATCCATTGAATATAATTGATTAATTGTCTTTTCTCTTTGATGTTACATAAAATGTCATATCATTTATAGTCAGTGCATGTCGAGCTCACTCGGGCATTGAAGATAGTTTTCTATATCTAGCAAGCATTCTAGAGTTTGCAATATCTATTGAGTTCACTCGAGCATCAAAGGAAAGTTTGTGAAAGTTGAGTGTTAACTGAGCTCACTTGGTTGATGAAGGAAATATTGGATGGAACCAATATTAACTAAACTCGCTTTATTAGCAAAGGAACTTTGTGTATATTCAATGTTAACTAAGTTCACTTGGTTAACATAGGAAAATCATTTCTGATTTAGTGTCTACTGAGCAAGGTTGGCTAATGAAGGTTTTTCTTGTTGTGACATATTGAATTCAATTGAATTGTCAATTGGTTCTAACCGACTGAGGAGATGAATATTAATTATTCTAAGTTATATTCTAACTGACTTGACAATATGAAAGATATAAATACAAGGTCAAATTGAGAATTAAAAAGATGAATGCATGGAAGATAATTCAAGATTTAATGATGCTAAGAGGAATCGAATTAGAAGGATAAGGAAAATATGCTTGTGAAGCTAAAAAGATACATTTGATCAAGAAAGATCAAGTATACAAGGTAGAATTGAGATCTATAATTAGTATTTCAATTGTATAAGGAATCAAGTCATCTCATTGTTACTCCCTAACCATTATAAAAGTGATCTAAATCTCTTAATAGAGTTATCTTAACAGTTATTTGTAAATTCTCTAACAAGGTGGCATTTCTATTGAATTGTCCTAAAACCTTTGAAAAAGCCACTCCTAATAGGGTGATTAAATTATCTAATAGAGTCACACCTAACAGTGTGTTTTGTAACCTTTAACAAGGTTGGCTCCTAATAAGGCTCACTTCAGAAGAGTGAAAATTAGTAACTAGTTGCAATTGGTAGGTTTTCCCAAATTGTGTTTCCACATTAAATCCTTGTGTCAAATGTGTTCATGATATTTCTCTTATATGTTTGCAACTAAGTTAAAGTAACATTAAATTGTAGATAATATCTTAAAGTTTTTCATGTCAAGTATTTTCCAAGTATTTTTAGTATTTAATGAGTTACATCATTTTTTTGTGTTTGCCGAGCATTAACAGAGTTCAGTTTTCAAAGTTTGTTTTGTACTTACATCTAAGGGATCTGGGATTTATTTTAGTAGTAACTATTTCACCCCTCCTCTCTCAATTACTCCTCTTATATTTTCAATAATTCATATTAGAGATCTTGGTGCTTGCAGAGAAGGTTTCAAGGACCTAAGATAATGATCAGGATGTCTTACAGAAGAGAGATTTTCAAGTTGAATGGAGACAACTTTGTAGCATGACAAGGGCTTATGGGGTTAGATTTGGAAACTATCAATGATTCAGGGTGTAAGTATCTTGATAATTAATAAAAGACTCCTATTGGTACATTATCAGTTGAAGATATTGCTGAAAAGAAAAATCATAACATCATGATGATTGACATTGTTTCTACTCTAAATTATGTTGAATTTGATGAAGTCAAAAGTTGTACTACAACTTATGATATATGGATCAAACTAAAAGATATCTATGGAGGAGATGATAATGTAAGAAGAGCTAAAGCTAAAAGTCTCAAATGGTAATCACATTAGATGAAGATGAGAAACGATGAAAATATTGTAAAACATGTTCAAAAAATCAAAGCAAGTGTGAGTGCAATCAAAGCATCTTGAGGAGACATTGACGAAAAAATAGTTGTAAGCAAGGTACTCATAACCCTTCTTCCTATCTATGCAATTAGAGTGTCTACTATTCAAGAGATAAGATGTGATCTAAATAGAAAAATAAATTTGCATGCTCTAGTTGGAAGATTTACAAATTTTGAGTTGGATAACTATGATAACTATGTCCCTAGTTTTAAAGGTATTGATTTTGCATTTGAAGCCAAGCTTTCATTCAAGAAAAAGGGTAAGAAATCAAAGGGTAGTCAATCAAAAAGTGATGAAGTAGAAGATAGTTTAGATAGTGATCTTGAAGTTGTTGGAGCCCTACTTGCAAGGAAATATTCCAAAGGCAGAGGAAAGTACAAAGGTAAGATTTCTCTAATCTTCTTTTATTGTGAAGAAGTTGGTCAGGGGGAAAAAAAAAGGATGAAAAGAAAAAAAAATAAATACAAAGGCAAGAAGGAATTAAAAAACTACAAGGACTACAAGGACAAAAGTAAGAAATCTTGTTTTATGGCTAAAGATTCTAATAATAATAAAGATGAAAGAGTATATATTATTGTAAAAGATGAATCTGATGATGAAGGAGATAAAATGACACTTATCTCTCATGTTAGCAAAAATGACACATGGATTATTGATAGTGGTTTCTCACATCATATGACTAGAGACAAAAAAAAAAAAAAAAAAGCTTGAGCCAATGGAATATTATGGTGGTGGTAGTGTGGGATTTGGAAACAATGAACCTTTTTGCATAAAAGAAAAATGATTTATCTCATTGACCAATTAACTTAGATGTGACAATGCTTATTGGTTTGAAGGATTAAAGCATAATCTATTGAGTGTGGAATAGTTGAACAAGATGGGTTTCAAGGTAGAATTTTTGAATGGGAAGGCCAAACTACTGGATGGAAAAGGAAATCTGGTTGAATCTAGCAAACAAACAAAAGGTAACCTATTCTACCTAGATCTCAGTGAAAGTTCATATTTTATTGCTCAAGTATAAGAAATTTGGTTACGACACAAAATATTATGTCATGTTAACTTTGATAATCTAGTTAAAATAAGAAAAAAGAAGAAGAGTGAGAGGTATTCTTAGCTTGAGCAAACCTAATATGGGTCTATGCAAAAACTTTCAAATTGGTAAAATGGGAAAGACTAGTTTCCAAAGTAAGAACTATCATTCTAAAGAAGTCTTAGAGCTTGTTCATACAAACTTATGTGGACCTATTGGAATAGACAATTAAAATAAAGATAAGTTCTTTATTTTTTTTGTTGATGACTATTCTCAAATGATGACTATAGTATATCTAAAGGAAAAATCTGAAGCTTTTTAGAAATTGAAGTGATATCTAGCAAGAGTAGAAAAATAAATTGAAAAGAAGCTGAAATGTTTGAGATCAAATAGAGGTGGTGAATTCATCTCCGATGAATTTGATGAATTTTGAATTGAAAAATGAAATAAGAAATGAGTATTAGTCCCTAGTGCACCTCAGCAAAATGGCATAGCTAAAAGAAGGAAGAGATCCATCATAGATTGTGTGAGAACATTGATGATAGAAACAAATGTCGTAATCAAATACTTGAAGGAAGAAATCATCATTTCAGTACATACCTTGAATAGACTAAGCTGAAGAAAGACTCAAATCAAACTCCTTATGAACTATAGTATGACTACAAACCTAATGTATATTACTTGAAAGTATTTGGTAGCAAATGTTATATCTTAATCGAATCTAGGAAAGGTAAATTTGATGTCAAAGGTGATGAAAGCATATTCCTATGATATTCCTGTAGAAGTAAAGCATACAAATGTTTGAATTTGTCTACTCATAAAATCATAGAAAGTGCACAAGTGAGAATTGATGAGTTTGCAGAAAGGAATGAAGAAGAAAGCAACATTTAGATCATTAGAATTATAGAAGACTTGTTTACTACAAACTTGATACCCTACCAAATCTATTTGGAAGAAAGGAGGCTTCACCTCCTGAGTCCCCAAAATCTCCAATAGCTATCGAGTTGCAGATAGTGCAACCTGAGTCATAGTCTGAAGGACTTGAGTCACAGTCTGAAGCTACTAAGCTACTACAAGAGAAAACTGAGTCCGATGGACCTGAGTCACAATCAATGAGACCAAAGATTAATAGCAAAATTCATGATGAAATCAATGAAATAAACTCCAAATCCAAAGAACCTATGCTAGCAAGATATGTCAGAAGGCATCATGCATTTGACTAGATCATTGGAGACAAATTAAATGGAACAATGACAATAAAAAAATTGAAAGGTACACAATTACTTGTTGAATTTCAACCTAGAAATGTCAAATATTCTTTGGATAATAAAATTTGGATTGAAGCAATGAATGAAGGAATAGAATAGATAGAGAAGAACAAAACTTGAACTCTTGTTCTTAGACCCTGTTGGAATGTCTTAATGAGAAGAGATCTTCTGAGAGGGGGGGTGAATCAAAAGTATGGGCCTTTTAACAACTTTTAAACCCATATAACTGAAATTAACATGCATGCATATAAACATTAAACAATCATGAGAAAAAACCATGCATCACCACATAACACTTTGAGATTTTGGTGACCTAGAAACCCTCCAGGAATAAGAAGGTAAAATTGGGGTGGGGATGATACCCATGAAATTACTGTAGCAATTGATTTCAACAACTTGTGATGGTTTGCCCTGTTAAAGGCTACGACACACTATTAATATGTGACCCTATTAAAGGATTTCTACACCCTGTAAGGAGTGTGCCTTGTTAGAGGACTTAAGAACATTCAACTTATAATTCCACCTTATTAAAGGATTTACATAAGGTTGTTAAAGCTACTTAACTCAATAAGATTTTGAAATTGCTAATACAATTGTGAGAGAGTATTAGAATAATACACCTAAACTAATGCAATCTCCAATGTTGATCTTTAGGCTCTTGATCTACTCAGTTATCCCTGATCTCTGCTAGATCTGGCCTACTGATCGTGTTCCTTGATCTATTTTGATCAACTATATGTGTAAATGTTGTCCAGGTAAAAGCACAAACCTGTGTCACCTTTTGTGATATCTTGTGCTATTTCGGCCAGAACACTTTCGGCCGTAACGATTTCAGCCGTAACGAATCCGGTCGTACACACATGGCAGTTTTGTGCACCTATGTGGCATGTACCACTTCGGCCAAAATGGGTTCGACCGAAAGGGTTACGGCCGAAACCTTGACACAGAATAAAAATTGGCGCAAACCTCTAGCGGCTATCATTGTTACTGTTGTGGTTCTTGAATGTTTGGAGAGCGGGTTAAGGGTTTTGGCCATAACTGGTTGGTGGTTTTTTCCTCCCTATTTTTAAATATTTTTTAAACATATTTTTTGATTAATAGATGTTAATCGTACTTAAAATAGTTGTTTTTTACGTATTTTGTGAGTGGAATGCTTTAAATTATTTATTTTTTAATATGTTTAAATTATGTAAATTATTTTAGATTATTTTAGAATGGTATTTAAATTAATTTGTTAGCAAAAATGTAGTTAAACATGAGATAAAAACGTAGAAAAATACTAATTAAAAGTGTAGAAAAATATTAGGAAAAACATTAGGGTAAAATATAGAAAAACATTAGTTAAAAGTGTAGAAAAACATTAGGTTAAAATATAAAAAAAACATTAGGTTAAAATATACAAAAACATTAGGTTAAAATTTAGAAAAACATTAAAAAAATATTAGGTTAAAATATAGAAAAATATTAGGTTATGAGGTAAACATGTAAAAAAATATTAGTAAAAAATGTAGCAAACATTTAGGGAACATTATTCAGTTTCTAACATAACTTGATGGATCTAGAGGTGAAACAATAATATCTTATGGTGAGATTAATTTTGACATTAAATACACCTTCTAACATAACCTTATATTAACTACAATCATAACCCATACCACATTCTAACCATAACATAGGCCCTCTACTAACTGAATGAACCACACTTAGATATTGATGATTTTCATTTTAACAACTAGTTATTGTTACATAATAATGATTCTTACATTACCAAATGACACATAACGACCTCATGATACATTTCTAGGTATTTTTATCCATATATATGTAAAGGGGACCTAGGGACTCCTACTAGGTCATTATGTCTATTATAGGTTGTAATAGGTATTCATATGTTTACTAGCACATAATAGGTATTGTCAGGTAATAATGAGTCTTACATTACCAAACAACACATTACGTGATCACTTATGTCAACTGCATTTTTCAATACGTTATCCATACATGTGTGTCTTAAGGGGACATAGGAGTCATAATAGGTCATACTATTTTTTATAGGTTAGATAATAAATCTTAATATGTATTATTAGGATATAATAGATCTTTTTAGGTAATGATGATTCTTACATTACCATATGATACATTTTTAGGTATTTTTATCCATATATATGTTAAGGAGACCTAGGGAATCCTACTAGGTCATTACATCTGTTATAGGTTGTAATAGGTATTCATATGTTTACTAGCACATAATAGGTATTGTCAGGTAATAATAAGTCTTACATTACCAAACAACACATTACTTGATCACTTATGTCAACTGCATTTTTCAATACATTATCCATACATGTGTGTCTTAAGGGGACATAGGAGTCATAATAGGTCATACTATTTTTGATAGGTTCTAATAAACCTTAATATGTATTATTAGG
Source organism: Cupressus sempervirens (assembly GCA_028749045.1). Classification (NCBI taxonomy): domain Eukaryota; kingdom Viridiplantae; phylum Streptophyta; class Pinopsida; order Cupressales; family Cupressaceae; genus Cupressus; species Cupressus sempervirens. The sequence goes on along the minus strand of CM053787.1, from coordinate 783,620,290 downwards.
ATATAATAGGTCTTATTAGGTAATGATGATTCTTGCTTTACCAAATGACACATAACGACCTCATGATACATTTTTAGGTATTTTTATCCATATATATGTTAAGGGGACCTAGGGACTCCTACTAGGTCATTACATCTGTTATAGGTTGTAATAGGTATTCATATGTTTACTAGAACATAATAGGTATTGTCACATAATAATGAGTCTTACATTACCAAACAACGCATTACTTGATCACTTATGTCAACTGCATTTTTCAATACGTTATCCATACATGTGTGTCTTAAGGGGACATAGGAGTCGTAATAGGTCATACTATTTTTTATAGGTTCTAATAAATCTTAATATGTATTATTAGGATATAATAGGTCTTATTAGGTAATGATGATTCTTAGATTACCAAATGACACATAATGACCTCATGATACATTTTTAGGTATTTTTATACATATATATGTTAAGGGGACCTAGGGACTCCTACTAGGTCATTACATCTGTTATAGGTTGTAATAGGTATTCATATGTTTACTAGCACATAATAGGTATTGTCAGGTAATAATGAGTCTTACATTACCAAACAACACATTACTTGATCACTTATGTCAACTGAATTTTTCAATACGTTATCCATACATGTGTGTCTTAAGGGGACATAGGAGTCGTAATAGGTTGTACTATTTTTTATAGGTTCTAATAAATCTTAATATGTATCATTAGGATATAATAGGTCTTATTAGGTAATGATGATTCTTACATTACCATATGACACATAACGACCTCATGATACATTTTTAGGTATTTTTATCCATATATATATGTTAAGGGGACCTAGGGACTCCTACTAGGTCATTACGTCTGTTATAGGTTGTAATAGGTATTCATATGTTTACTAGCACATAATAGGTATTGTCAGGTAATAATGAGTCTTACATTACCAAACAACACATTACTTGATAACTTATGTCAACTGCATTTTTCAATACGTTATCCATACATGTGTGTCTTAAGGGGACGTAGGAGTCATAATAGGACCTCATGATACATTTCTAGGTATTTTTATCCATATATATGTTAAGGGGACCTAGGGACTCCTACTAGGTCATTACGTCTGTTATAGGTTGTAATAGGTATTCATATGTTTAAACTAGCACATAATAGACTGACCTTACTATCAACCTTAATAAAACTATATCCCATTTACTTTATTAACATTCTTAACTCTAATTCTAACTAGTAAATTAAGTCATGAGTTCTAAATTGTAAATTAACATTTTCTAACTAAACTCATTTACTTATCTAGTAACAAATTTTTCTATCCCTATGTCCTAACTCTCATCTACACTCCCCATAATCATCAGAGCATTTACATCAAAATTTAGATTTTAGTCAAGAATTATATTTTTTTATTGCATGTATGTACACGTGTGCACTTAGTTATCATTTAATCAAGAAATTTTATTTTATTTTTATTCCATATACATGTACATGTACGAATATTTATTTTTCACAATTGCATGAGCACGTTACAATGTACATTAGATATGGTCTCTAAGATAATTTGTTTTAAAATACATATGTATGTTACATGATTGTTCATTTAGCACCATACATTTAATGTTGTGTATTTATATGTACATGTGTTTCAAATTAAATTTAACTTTTAATTATTTTAATTTAAATAGACTTGTATGTTTATATTTGGATATATATGCATGTGCAGATCTCTACATATTTATCACTCAGATTGTAGCTTCACATTCATATTCTCATATTTATTTTCATATATACACTATGGCATCCAATTCTGGGGATCGTGCTCCTGCATCCTCAGGGGATGCCATTGTTCGTGGTGGGGGTCAAAGTGCTGAGTCTAGTATAGCACATAGAGCGACCTCCACCCATGATAGACAACAATTATTTAGAAATACAGTGGCGAGATTATCTCATGCTATTCAGGTTTTGGATAGCTCGCTTTCCTCTTCTACCACCCTCCCTAATAGGGAGAAGGTTATAGCGATGTGAGAGGAGTTATTTCGTATGATTCAGATAGTTGAATCATACAACCCTTTTGATGATATGAGAATTGAGACATTTTATTCTTCTTTATCTCATAGTGTCACTGGCACTGTGAAGTACACACAGATTGATACTGAGGTTTCCACCGGCATGGTGAAAACCATGTTTCCATCTTATGCACATCATCATAGAGTTAGAGGCTACTCTACGACAAAGTGTAATGATCCACTCGTTGCACCATTGATGTATCCTCGTTGGTTGGCTACTCATGATAGATGGCCACAGAAGGATGAGTTCCCCCTATATTTTTGCAAACAATCGTTTGCAGAATTTCATTTACACTATGATGTTGACTATACAGATTATCCACGGCATGTTGGGTAGGGTCAAGGGAGACTTTCTGATAGATTTAGACCCACGGACACTCCTGTGCCCATTAACAAATGGGCAATGGTGGGTCCAAACCTTTTGGTTGTGCCGACAGGTCCACTTTTGGTTATGCCGAGAGGTCCACAGGTGAGAGTGTTCCTGATGACATAGTTAGGACACAGATTTTTTCGAGCATCACCACCGTCGCCACATAGTTACACGAGATTTCTTTTGATCAATGTAGTCGATATATGCTACGGTTTTGAGGTACTACTCCCACAGCTGCATCATCTAGCACACTTGTTGATGATGATTATGGAGTTACAGACATACCTTCTCCTGTAGACATTTCTGCAGTCTTAGAGGTGGATGCATTGCATCATTTGGCATCATATTTAGCATCTGATCTTTTAGATGCATATCAAGAATTATCTACACTCTCAGGGATTCCACTTCGTGACATGAGCTCTCATATTAGACATATTTTGTCACGTACAATAGTCCCAGAGGATTCACAGAGGTAGGAGGACATTCCTGCACCTTCTACTACTCCTATTGCTACACAAGCCCAGGCTACAGCACTAGCCCCAGCTACTCAAGACCCTACATCACCCCCCCCCTACTCAAGATCTCAGTGGCACCATACAGCCTGGTCTATTTACTTATATGCTTTTAGATTAGGGTTGCACTATTGACTTGAACGCTGATACTATTTTTTCATTACATGATTCAAATATCAGTCAGATCGGCAGAGCATTAAATAATGCTACGGTAAATATCTTTATATGTTTAGATTTATTTTTATTATAGTAAATAATATGTGTATATGTTTAAATTAATGTATATGTGTGTGTTTATGTATGTGTTATAGGGTTTGACTGATAGTATGTTACGTTTTGCTGATTTGCAGACACCGATAGATCCTACACGGCGTGAGTCCCAAGTATGTTACAATTTATATATATATATATATATATATATATATATTTATATTTATATTTATATATATATATATATATATATATATATTTGATTTATATACATGTAGATCTTGATATAATTTGTCTATACACATAATTAAATGGCTCACTTGTTATCATTTGACACAGGGTTCAGATGCAGCTGATAGATCCTTTTGGGGACAAGGCCCAAGATCAGGAGGGGGGATGTAGCTCATTAGATCATATGTGGCCTTTTATTTTACTACGCACATGTTATGTCTAGATACATATTTATATGGACAGTTTGATGTTTTATATGTTATTTCCATATGCATACATTTTATATCCAGAGACTTTGATGTCTTATATGTTATTTTCAGATACATGGTTTATATGGACACTTTGATGTTTTATATGTTATTTCTAGATACGTGTTTATATCATGGACACTAAATGATGTTTTATATGTTATTTTGAGATACATGCTTATATGGAGATTTTGATGTTTTATATATGTTATTTCCAGACATTTGATCTACATGATCTATTTTATACATTTAATATGGGTACATTATTCTTCAGATATATGCACATGTATGTTATTGATCTTTTAATGTAAAGTCTATTTTATTGATCTTTTGATGTCTTCATCTTTTATGTAACTTATGTATGTGTTATGCACATGTTTCTATATGTTATTCATATTTTCGATATTCAAGTTTACATGTATATGTATAGTTATTCATCTTAATGCCTTAATCTAAGTGTAATTAACTATATAATTTTAATGGTCAATGTACATAACAATATAACATATATTTAATGACATGTCTTAATTAACTGTATAATTAACTATATTTAGTCTAATTATATTTAATGTAGATCATGTATTAACTATATTTAATGACATGCCTTAATTAACTATAATTAACTATATTTAACCTAATTAACTATAACTAACTATATTTAATCTAACTATGTTTAATGTCTTAATAATTAACTCGATTTAATGACTTAATTAACTCTATTTAATGACATGCCTTAATTAACTATATTTAACCTTTAAATTAACTATATTTAATCTAATTATATTTAATGTCTTAATAATTAACTCTATTTAATAACTTAATTAACTATATTTAATGACATGAATTCTTAATTAACTATAATTAACAACATTTAATTAATAAAATATAATCTACATGTAATTATATGTAACATAGTTCATAGAACATATACATGTAATCTTAACATAACGATTATATACAAACATAAAGAATGTATCATATAAGAACATATAAAGATTATATGTACATACAAATACATACAAATACTAAAAAGGTTGTCTTAAGGGGAGTTCCTAAGAGACCTGGTCTTAAATGAGATATCCATGTCAAATTTAAATGAAAATAACAATACATGTCTAATTTTGCATATGCAAGATAAATGATCCAATGTACAAAAATTTATATAAAACAAATATCCTATCAATATTAAATATGAAAGTATAAGAGCTATACATGCATAACTCAACTAGAGCTCCACAATAAGTACATAGGTAAACTAGAGCTCCACAAACAATGTATTGTTAGGATCCTCTCTACTTTTATTATCTCTAGAAGTTTTTCATGTTCTTCAATAGGCAATTTCCACTTTTGATTTCCACGACGTCCTTTTCTTTGTACTACTTCAAATTGTAATTTGGTTGCTATAACATGGTTGCTATAGTGTAAAACCTTTTCTCCAGGCTTGTATTCAATAAATTCAATACCACTACCAATTACCCTTGTTTGTTGATAATATGTTCCTTCAATAACAACTGATCCAATTGGATATGACTGTTCATCAGCATCTATAGTTCCTTCTAGCCACTTGTGTTTTGCTTTTGTGCATCTTAAAAGATAATAGTCCACATTTTTTGCATTATCTAGTAAGGCTTGAACTGCAAAAATATCTCCTGCATGTATATAAAAAGAGAAATATAAATTAAATTTTAAAAAAATATACATGTATATTAATTTATATATATGTATATATGCACACAAACCTGCCACAACTAAATCAGAAATGCGCTCATAATCAGTTGAATATACAGGATCACAAATGTAAATGTCAATGTCAACATCTTCAAAAGGAGGCTTTCTAACTATCTCCTTCAAATCCCAATGTGAAACATATCCATTCTCAATATTTTCACATGCACTCACTACATTGTCCTTAATGCAATCATCACAAAAACATGTTTTCTCTCTTACTTTAAGTATTGGAGGTTTATGGTTTCTTGTAGTCATCACTTGATGTAAACTTCTAATTCCAAAAATCGTTTGACAATTGTAAGGATTAGATCGATCTATATCTGTTACAAATACAAAAACTAATTGTCATATTTCAAAATAAATATTTAATTAAAAACTCAACTTGATTTGAAAAAGACATTAAAAATAAATATAACTTAGTTCACCTTTCACCTCCCAAAAGTAACGCTTATTGTATTCAATATCTCCAGTAGCAAAATGAACTTTGCACCATTCAACAATTTGATTTGCACTCTCTATCCTATTCCCTATATGTACATAAAATATGCATGTATATATAAAATTTAAAATATATGCTATTAGAGTATTAAACATGTACATTTAAAAAATGCATATATTTATCTGCAAGTTCATGTTGTCGAAGTGCATGTTTTATACATGCTCCTGCTCCATCATGCTCCCGTTTTCCGTGTCCACTTTCAAAGAAATTTCATAAAAACTTAACATTGGTTGTAGCATGTTGCATTGCTAACCAATTAAATGCTTTTACAGATTTGAATTGTCTTGTGAATGTGAAACATGATAAGTATCTACAATTATCCAAGTACATATATTAACTAGAAATAGACATGTCCAAATAAATACAAGTTCAAATAAAGTTAAATAAATGTGTAATTATTTCGTGTATACTAACCTGCACATCCATCAGACCAAATCCAGTGCTCTAAAACATTTATTCCATGATTTTTGAGATCTTCAGAGAACATTGCAAAACAATGAGCCACATAACTCCTGTCATGAACTTTATCATCACTAATATAGAAATGAACCTCTTTGATGATGATGCGTTCATTTTCATCCAATCTTTCTATCTGATCCACCTCAAATTGTGCATGTCTATAGGTCACTTGCACAAATATTGCAACTTGTTCAGAATGATAATATTGGCTTTGGAGCTCTGTATGAGGTGCAAATGTATAATTCTCAAAAAAATCTACAATTGAAAGTATACAACCATGTGGAAAACAATTTTTGGAATCACGAAATTGTTTAGCTTGCCATCGTGCACCATGACAATGTTGGATAGGATATGTGGATATATCAATGGACAAAACTTGGCCATGAACTCATCATAATGCAATTCACTCTCATTCGATACAATTTTTCTGGATTCATCCCCTCTATTATTTTGGTATGTCTCATATTCATATCTCATCCATGAAACTGGTGTGGATTAATTAATATTCTCAACTTGCATAATTTGAGAAAATTTGTGTAAATCTGCACAAACTTCACACTGATTTTTGATGCATTGCACTTTGAATTCATCTGAATCTTCTAATTTATCACATAATATGGACCTCACAAATTGTGTTGTACTGCTAGGGATGACCAAATTAGGATCAAGTATTTCCATAACTTTTTAAAATGATTGCAAGTGTAGATCGAATTCAACATGATTTCTACAACAACAAGTTTCTCGCATCTTATTTATGCGTACAAAGGAAGGACGTAAACTCTCAAACATTCTTTGACATAGTTTGACATTTGAAAATTCTTGTTTGAATGCTTCAAAAAGTTCACTTTGAGTTATATCTATGAAATGTTTTGGATGTTCAATTTTGGCCCTTGTTTCTTGATCTTTAATTTGTATAGTATCACGCCTGTTGGAAGAAACACGAGAATGTGTGGTCCAAAATTCAATAACTTGTCTTTTTACTTCTTCAAAAATCCTGTCTTTTCAAGGAACTCTACAAATATTCACCCAGTTATTCTCAATGTTATCATCTAGCATACTTTTCCTCTTGATGTATCTCTGGACAGTTCTTCTAGATATATGTAGTACATCAGAAATTGCACGTACCTATTTTCTATGTGTCAATTTTCTACTAGATATAGTAGTCATCAATGCTCTGCGTGCATTACTCAAATTGCCTCCTCGAGTTGTGTTGTGAATTTTATTATAAGAATTTTGCAAATTTTCAACTATTGTTTTATTAATATTATGAGCATGGCTTTTCCTATTATCAACACCCAACAACTCTAAGATAGGTCTCATATCTCTTCTCCTAAATAACTTGACAAATAATTGTGCCTATCCAAATATACTTTTATCCTTGAAATATTCATCCCACATGTTCTGACAATGCTTTTTGATAGTGTTATCATTTATCATATCTTTAGATGGAATTTGGTTAAAAAGTAGTTCTTCATCCAAATCCATCAAATTTTTTATGCTTTCTAATTTGCCTCTATCAATAGAACTGCCAATTTCTTCCTCTTCATTACTTTCATTTTCTTCATGAATCTCATCATGTTCAGGAACTTCAGTAGGTTGGTTTTGAGCATGTTTTGTATGGCCTTTTATTTTGTCATCTCTTTTTCTATCATATTTCCTTGATCTTTTCCTTTTACTACCCATTGAATAATTCAACCTATAGAAAAAAAAATTAAAAAATTAAATTTCACTAAATATCAGCTAATGGTTCAATATATAATACATAAAAATAAAAATAATTAGAAGAGAAAAAAAGCACCTTCAAATTATTCGATCCTTTGCAATATTGATTAAATCCGCAAAACAGTTGTTGAAAATTGCTTCAAAATTAATTGTTTTTTGCAAATCTTCTATCAATTTTCACTATCCCTGTATATTTAATTATTTAAAAAAGATAAAACAATATTGTTTTATATCAAAAAGTCACACTAACCGCTAGCAGTTTCTCAAGCCGACTAGGGGTTTCGGCCGTAACTGTTCCGGCCGGAACGGTTACGGCCAAAATAGTTTCGGCCATAACTATCTATGTGGCAGCCTATGTGGTAGCCAAACAAGCAAAAATCAAAACTTCTGTAAACATCTCACTTTGAAGGCCAATTTGACCTACTAAATTGAAGTATTTTTTAAAACTAAAAATATACTTTAGTAGTTCTCGGAGTCACGATTATGATTGTATAATTTTTTTAAAGTTTTGATTATGAATAATATGTTATAATTTAAAAATATTACAAGTAGGTATCTTAAGATTCAAGAAGATGTCTATTCAAAAATAAGAAAAAAATAGTAAATCATGTTAAATTTTTATTTATTTTTAATGGTGCACTAGAGGAGAGAGTCTTCTTCAAGAATATGTATTTTTTTTTTTTTAAATATGTAGATTTGATGGAAAAAGTTTGATGGGAGAAAAAAACTATCTATTTCTAATAACTTTGACTTTGAGCAGTTATAACTTCAAAAATATTAGTCGAATTTCAAATTTTCTTTTTTGGTACACTAGGTATACATGTTAACTCTAACATATTCCAAAATCAAACCAAAATATGAAGATTTGCATATATTTGTTTGATGAAAAAGAAACTCTATATTTTTAGTATTTTTAAAAAATTCAAAAATACACATTAAAAATTCAAAAATAAATAAAATTTTCACTCAATTTTTTTTTTAAAAATTATAGACACAAACGTCATCCAATCTTACACATTTCATTAGTTTACATCATCTTCAAATTCTAAGCACAAATGCCACTTTTATTTCGTTAAAGTTGAAGACTTTAAATTCTGATATCACTTCTCATTTATAAAAGGTGACACAGGTTTGTGCTTTTACCCATCCTTTCCATTAAATTTTGACACCAATGCTCTGCAACAACCTCAATAAAAGGCTCTGCTTTTCCTTCTTCTCTACTACTACTATTTAATGGCATCAGGACTTCCTTATAAAGATTAGTGGATTGTTATGCATCCTTGGATAAAATGTTCCCACTCAAACCCTTGAAATTCACCCATTGGCTACATGAAATTCCAATTTTTTGATTGGCTACATCAGGATCGCATAGGTAAATGGAAGTATTTGATCTTATCTCCTTATCCTAACATGATTCATGCATAACTATTTTACATCTTGGTTTGTTTTGGCACAAAATCTTATGCTAATCCTACGTTTCTCAATACATGAGGTAATATTGATGCTTCACACCATCTATTCTAGATTTCTCATCATCCACTGTGTTTCCTATGTTACTCAGCTCCTATAGAATTCTTGAATCACTCGGCTTCTATTGACTTCACAATGCTTGGCACAAACTATCTTCTGATTTGCTTAGCACACGTTAAATTATGTATAGCTCAACATATACTGAAATGTGTTATACTCAGCATTAACTATAGCTTGCTCGAAACTTTCACTAACTTAGCACATAAAGAAATTCTAGCTCAGCTCCAATTGTGTATTCAACATGTATGGTGAAAATGGTTAAGTGTATTGACACTCATTTGTCAATCTTATTTATTTGATCAATAGACCCAAGGATAAAAATGTAATTGACACAAAGTGGGTATTCATAAATAAGCTAAATGAAGATGGAAAAGTTTCCAAAAACAAAGAAAAGTTAGTATGTAAAGGTTATTCTCAAGAAGAAGGTATTGATTATGATGAGAATTTTGCTCCTATTGCAAGATTAGAAGGTGCTAGAACTTTACTATCATATGTAGCACATAGAGGATTTAAAGTTTATCAAATGGATGTAAAATCTATATTCTTGAATGGAATTCTTGATGAGAAAGTCTACATAGAACAACCTCAAAGCTTTGTAGATCCTAGCAAAAGAGATATGGTTTGAAAATTACACAAAGCATTATATGGTCTCAAGCAAGCTCTAAGAGCTTGGTATGAAAGACTTCATAACTACTTGATACAGATTGATTTTCAAAGAACAAATGATAATAGTAGCATGTATATCAAAGAAGGACTAGATAAGAAGATTGTGTTGGCAGAAATATTCGTGGATGACACTTTCTTCATATGAAATGATGAATTGTGTAAGGCATTTTTAGAAGAAACGAGTAAAGAATTTGAGATGTCTATTTTTAGAGAGATAAAATCCTTTGTTGGATTCCAGATCCAACAGAAAAAATATGGTATCTACATTACTCCATCTAAATATATCAAGGAGACACTAAACAAATTTGGAATGCAAGACTCAAGGCTAGTTGGAACCCCTATGTCTACTGGACATAAGCTTTCCAAAAATGATGATTCCAAAGAGGTAGATCAGACCACATATAAATCGATTATTGGAAAATTGCAGTATGTAGTCCATACAAGGCCTGATATTGCATTAGCAGTTGGTATGGTGGCAAGATTCTCAGCAAATCCCAAAGAAAATATCATGATGGAAATTAAAAGAATCATGAGATATCTAAAAGGTACTAAAGACTATGGTTTATGGTACAAAATAGGAGGCAATTTGTACTTAAAAGTATTCATAGATGCTAATTGTGTAGGAAGTATTGATGACAGAAAAGCAACAATGGTAGAGCATTCTTTCTTGGTAAAAGACTAGTGTCTTGGACAAGCAAGAAACAAAATTGTTCCTCTTAGTCCATAACAGAGGAAAAATATGTGGCAGTAGCAGTCAATTGTTCTAATATTATTTGGTTCAAATAACTATTGGCAGGTATGAAGATAGAGATCAAGGATCTAGTAGTCATATACTATGGTAACACTAGTGCAATCAATATATTAAGTAATCTAGTGATGCATACCAAAACAAAACACATTTCTATAAAAATATCATTTCTTGGGAGAATTGGTACAAGATAAAGAAGATTGGAATACATAAATACAAAAGAAAAAATTGCAAACATATTCACCAAGCCATTACCTAAGGATGCATTTTTGTATCTAAAAGGTGAGCTAGGGGTCATACCCCTATCTGAAGCTCACTAGATAAAGTTTAGCGATCATCAATCAAAGCATGTTGAAGATCAATCAGTCGGTGTAGCATTCACAAGGGCATATTGCAAATAAAATAGTACTTAAGGTGCATTGATATTCATTGATTATTTTCTTTGGCATGAGATGTCAAAGGGAGAACTTTGTTGTCATATCTCATAGGAATTTTGTAAAAAGAAAGAGAAAGAGATGTCAAAAAGGGAGAATGAACTTGGTCTAATATCAAAGGTAGAGTTTTGCTATCAAAAGAAGTTTTAGCAAAAAAATTTTTTATGACAAAAGGAGGAGCTAAAGGCAGGAAGAGTTCATACTGATAGAGGGAGTTCTCATGAATGAGAATCTAAATTAAACTAAAGATACGTTCCTTACTTTATTCTTGCTCTAAAATTTCATTGCACTATGACATGTGTTTCCATCAATGCAAGAGGGAGATTGTTGAAAACAATTTATTAATTATGTATTGTCTTTGATGTTACACAAAATGTCATATCATTGCCAGTCAATGTATGTCGAGCTCACTCAGGTATTGAAGATAGTTTTCTATGTCTACCGAGCATTCTAGAGTTTGCAGTATCTACTAAGATCACTTGGGTGTTAAAGGAAAGTTTGTGAAAGTTTATTGTTAACTAAGCTCACTTAGTTAACAAAAGAAATGTTGGATGGAACCAATATTAATTGAGCTCACTCAATTACCAAATGAACTTTGCATATATGTAGCATTAAACAAGTTCACTTGGTTAACATAGGAAAATCATTTTTGAGTTATTGTCTACCGAGCAAGGTTGGCTAATGAAGGATTTTTTTGTTTTAGTGTATTGAGTTCAATTGAATTGTTTTTTGGTTCTAGCCAATTGAGAAGATGAATATTAATTATTCTAAGTTATATTCTAGCCTACTTGATAATATGAAAGATATAAATACAAGGTCAAGTTGAGGATTAGAAAGATGAATGCATGGAAGAGAATTGAAGATTTAATGATGCTAAGAGGAAATGAATCAAAAGGATAAGTAGAATATCCTTATGAAGCTGAAAAGATACATTTGATCAAGAAGGATCAAGCATACAAGCCAGAATTAATATCTATAATCAACAATAAAGGAAAATACATTTCTATTGAATTGTCCTAAGACCTCTATAAAGGCCACTCCTAATAGGGTGATTAAATCCTCTAACAGGGTCACACCTAACAATGTGTTTTGTAACCTTTAAGAGGGTTGGCTCCTAATAGGGCTCACTTCAGAAGAGTGAAAATCAATAACTAGTTGCAATTGGTGGTTTTCCCAAATTGGGTTTCTATTTTAAATCTTGGTGTCAAATGTGTTCGTGCTATTTCTCTTATATTTTTTCAACTAAGTTAAAGTAACATCAAATCTTAGATAATATCAAGTAAAGTTTTTCATGTCAAGTATTTTTCTAGCATTTTTAGTGTTTATTGAGTTATAGTATTTTTTTGTGTGTTTGTCGAGCATCTACAAAGTTCACTTATTAGAGTTTATTTTGTACTAGCATCTAAGGGATATGGGATTTATTTTATTAGTAAATGATTCACCCCTACCCTCTCACTTACTCATATATTTCCAACACTATCATTCAAAATTAATCTTCTCTTAACATATTATCCCAATTTTTTCCTACTAAAACACATTTAAGACAAAATTGAAGATATTTATCTATTTTGGGTCATACTCTTATTTATAGTGGACATCAACATCACTTTTCTTGCCATGGACCTATCTTTGGTTTGAGACCACTTTCCTATGTTTCTCAAACCTTGTTTAACATTTTCAATCACATCAATTTGCATGTAAGAAAATATTCTCTTCTTTGATGTTGTGCCACACCTAACAATTTACATACCTCTTGCAACTTCTTTAGTGTAAGAAAAAGTGAAAGCAATTGAACTTGTTCAAGTATTTCAATTTTATCAATTTTAATCATGATTCTCTTATTTTCTTATTGATTGACCTTTTCTTAGATAGACTTAAGGGTTGAATAGTAGTTGTAAGTGTTCTCAATTTATCCACATCCATTTTAAGTAAATGATCTATTTTTTAATGAGAAATTTTATTCTTTAGTAACCAAACACTATTTATGATTTTGTACATACTAGTAGGAGCACCTGATCTTGACCCTTCTCTTACTTTCGTTACTTAAATTTCTATAGAGAGCAATCTTGAGCCTTATCCAACATTCATTGTTTGAGATTTTGTAGCAAAAGATTATGATCCTTCTTTAACTTTTGTTACTTGATCTTCTATAGGGAGTGATCTCGAACCTTATTCAACATTCATTTTTTGAGATTCTATAGGGAGCAATCTTGACCCTTCTCTCATATCCACTTTTTCTACTTGTGTTGAGTCTCCTTCACCATTTTCTTCACATTCACCTTGTTGATTGTATGTAACACATTTATAAATGAATCAAATTAGATAAAAAATAATAATATTTATACATAATTAAATTCAAGACCATGAAAATAAATTTTACACACACACACACACACACACACACACACACACACACACACATAGCTTGTTTATTTTGATGATAACATGCCAAAGTTATGTGAAGATTTCTTTGTTCTACTTCATGAGATATCTTCCTTGCATGTTTGCTCTGTCTTCCTTTCTTGTTTCCCATCAAAAAAATTAAAATTAAAAAAAATTGACATTGTCTTAAAAAATTTGCATTTAATTTATAAAATTTGGCTTCACTATCAAACATTTGTCCTCAATGCGAAAGTGACATCATTACAAGTTTTTTGTATATGTTCATGCGAACATGAGCATTTAGATTACATGTTCATGCAAACACCCAAAAATAAAATTTCAGCCACCAGATTATTTTGGCATGTGTGTTCATGTGAACATATTTAATATTTTTGGGCAAACACATGATTTTAAGTTTTGTTTTGCTAGTTTCTTGGACAAAATTTTAAAATGTTGTTTTGACCCTCAAAAATGAGATCAAATCATCTCCTACTATAAATTTAAAAATGTCAAATTGTGTTTCTTAGAGAAAGCTTTCCAAAGACTATAATTTTAATGCATGTTATATTTATTAGGACTTTCAAATATGAGTTTAACTGATTATAGGTTGATTAAGGATTGAACATCAACTAACTTTGACACTTCAAGAAAATTTGTAAATTAGGACAATTTTCTTTGAAAAATCTCTAGAAAATAGGTTATTGAGATAGCTTTCTATTGAAAAAAAAATATTTTACTTATGACATATTGAGTTCAAATTATCCTTGTCAAAATGAATGTATGTCTAAATTATGATTGATGTCACTTCAAAACTTCATAAACTATACAATATTCAACCAAATTGAATCAAACCAAATGCATCCTCTAGATATTGATCTTACAAATCCAAAATTGAAATAATTAGCTCATTATCATTTCTAAAAAAAAGGTATGCTTATCAAGAAGATTGTCACTCTTTAAAAAATTTGATTTTTCGTATGTACCTCTTTTTGAAGGAGAAGAAAAAAGTTCACTTAAATGTTTTATTTTTTTAAATTAAAAAATATGGTTACTGTTGGAATTTCAAGTGGGAAAGGTAAACTTCTAAGGGGTGGAGGGGTGGGTGAGTCAAGAGTTTAAACTTGGATCCATAAAACTTTCACCATTCATTAGATGCATTCAATATATAAATTGAAATAACATGTAAAGTAAATGCATCTAGAACATGTAAGTAATCAAACAACATAATACCATATATGATTACCCAAAAAACCCTCCAAATGAGAAGGTAAAACTAGGGTGGGGATGACACCCACAAATCTTTACTCCTACAGCAATAAAGTGTAGCCAATTATGGTTACAATGGTTTGACCATGAGTCATGATCTACCCTATGAAAGGCCTACCCTATTAAAGGCTTACAAAGACTATTAAGTCTCACCTTGTTAGAGTATTTCAACACCATATTAGAAGTGTGCCTAATTAGAGGACTTTTGGTCATTCACTTGGAATACCACCCTATTAATGGATTTAGTATAGCCTATTAGGACTACTCTGCCTATGAGATTTAACTTAAATCACCTACTAGAATGTCTCAACATAGATCTTGTGACTGACACTTGCTTTCCTTATAATAGATCAACTCCACACAATGTCCTTCTTGATCCTTCACAATCAGATATAACAATGTTGTATCTTCTCTATCCTTTGTTCTTCTCTAATTGATTCTACAATTCACTCTCACTACTAAGTCACCTTGAATGCTCTATAAATAATCTTGTTTTCTTTTGCAATTTGATCAATCACCCCTTTCTACCTTCCTGTAACTTAATAAAAAGTTTAGGGCTTCATCCTTCTTTAAAAGGACTTTTGGTGGCTTAGTGTTAGGTATGAATCTATGGTTGTGATTCATCCAGAGTGCTACTTAAACCTTCCTATTTTCTAATTGGTTGCATGAAATTGCTTAGGCAATCTGCATATAGATTTTTCCTTATCTTCAAAAGATTGTAATCCATCCTTAGGTCAGCTGAAAAACATTTTGCATAGTTGTTTGTGCCATTACAAACAAATATGTCCAATCTATGTTACTCAACATATGAAGTTACTAATGCTCAACATATACTGTAACTCTACTTACTTGGCACCTAAACTGCAAAACATCTACTATTCACTTGGCACTTGAATCACTCGGGATGGTCTATGTACTCGGCACCTGAGTGACTCGACGCTTATTGCAACTTAGCATGGTCTAATATTTACAACTTGTACTTGGCATGCATTACTAGTTCAACATGAACTAAGTAAATGACTTAAATGTGTTTGACACTTACTTGTCAAAACCAATCTGAGATCAACAATCTCCCCCTTTGACATGAGTGTCAAAAAAACTTGAATATACATAATCAATATAATCTTCTCAAGTATAACATATCCATGACTCAACTTATATAAAAAACTTCAAAATTTTCAAAATTTTGTAATAACCTATATACCTTAAAATGTATAACTCCCCCTGTGTTAATATGATTGTTTTGTATCCAAAATATATTCTCCATTCTAAGTAGGTTTGTCTTTGCTGATACTCTTTGACTTTAATGCACTTGTACTCTTTATGTTTCCAAAATCTATTCTCCCTTTTGTTGTCTACCCCTTTTCTATATCTTTGTTTTGTTTCTTTTCCTATCTCCACTTTTGTTGTCTCCGCCATAGGATATTCTCCCCTTTGTATTCTATCTCTTATATTATATCTCCCCCTTACTTACTTACTCCCCCTTTTTGACACTTATGTCAAATGGGCTATACAATTATAGTGTATTTGTCCAAAAAAGATTTATGGAATTCCATTATGATTTTAAGAGCTACATCCTAGTTATCACATGCAACATCCAATGACTTGAGTTGGGTAGCAATCTCTACTACAAGGTGTACTAGGCCATCTAGAGTAGAAAGATTGGGATCTTTTTTCAATAGAGTTTCTGCATAACCTAGTTCCTTTTGGAGGATTTCCATGTGTAGGGTGAGGGAGGCCTGAATATTTGTCAATTTGGCTCGTATGTTAGCCTCTCTTGCTATTAACACAACTAATTGAGTCTGTGATTGAAGCAATGCATGAAAATGCTTCTCACTCTAAGCTAGGTTCTTAGGTAGTTATGTACCTAATACATTTAGATTCATCTCTAGGCTCAAAATTCTATGTCTAGTCTCTTGGGTGAAGAGCATGGGGTCACACAATTTGGTGTACAGTGAGAAGATATTCTCAAGTACATTTTTCATATCCTCAACATTGGTTGCCAATGTAACTTGGGTTAATGCTATTTCACCAGATATCTTCTCATTGACCTTGCCCTAGAATTTATTTTCTGACCACTCTAAAAGTTTTGCACTAGTATGTAGGTCTTCATTGTTTGTCTTTTCCACAATATCTGGCAGTTGTTCCAGTAGTGGCTTGGTTTCTTTGGGAGTAGGCAAGCTGAATTCATCTAAAAAGATGTCTTTAATGTCTTGAAGATCTTGCTTCTTGCTATGCTCCCTTCTAAGCATTTCTTGATGTTTCTTCTTCTCTAATGCTTGTTGCAAAATACCTATTTGTTTTAATATCATTGATACATAGTTAAATTTAGGAATCACTATCTCTTCATCTAAAGTGATATCACCATAGTGAGTTACCTTTTCAACCTTAGAAGAGCTTGAGCCTAGTACTGAGATTTGCAGGGGTATAGCTTCCATGCTTAGCTTTTAATGAGCGTTTGTAGGTGAAGAGCCAGTTTTTGCTAAAGTTATCAATGCTTGGGTGGCCTCTTGCTCCTTTACCTTAGGTGATTGCTCTTGCTCTTTAGGCTTTTCTTGATCTATGAAAATGACTTGACTTGCACCTTATGTTTGTGCTTCAGGTACAAATGAATCTTTTTGTCCTATTTTCTCTATTGTTGTCTCTTTTTCTTCTTCTATAGTCTATTTCTGTTCAACTGTATCAACTTTAATATTAGTATCAACCTTAGTAGACATGTCTAATGTTGTTTGAGTTAAAGGTTGTACTTGAGTAACTGAAGGGATGGTAGAAGGTGGTTCTAGTGGATTCACCTTATCCCTTGTAACCTCAATTACTACATTTTGAAGTTTTTCTACACTGACCAAAATTGGATTATTACATAATTATGCTTGTAGTGTAGATTGGTCTAGAATCTTTTTCAAATCATTTGCAATTAATGGATTGATGTTCTAAGCAGATGCATTAGAGACATCTTTGACAATTATGGTTTCTATAGTTACACATGTGTCATGAGGGGGACTGGCACTCAACATTTGTGTGTCTTTCACACTCTATTCCTCTTGTTGTTGTTCAGTTGTGGTTGTGTCAGTATCTATCCTTTTAGTCTCCTCCTCAACTGTATCTCCTTCTTCCTTACTATCTTCTTTGTCATCCTCTTCTTTGTCATCATTCTTACCCTCAAAGGGGTCCTCTTCTCCTTATTTCATAAAAGTTAATGCATAGATCAATTTCCACATTTGTGTGGATTTCTTTTCAACATCTTCAATGTTATTTTGAAGAATGTTGAAGGCTTTATACTTTGGTCCAAACCTTCCTCCATATTTCTTGTGTGCCTTGGCAATCTTCCCTTTTGTTAATTCTAGCATTACCTGGGCTAGTGTTGATTATCTAATCTATTTCTCCAAATTTAAACAATAATGCCACTTTTGTTCCACAATGTCATATAGGCCCTTTGGTATAGTGTTATCAAATTCAAGTGGAGTTTTCTCAAATTTAGACATCATTACATACATGACCTCTTCTACTAGATTCTTCTCCTCTCTTCCAAGTTTTTCAAAATCAATATTCTTTAAACCAGATGAATCTACATTATTTCTAACATTTTTACATATATTTTCAAGATTAGAAAGTGGTTTGTGACTTACCACTTTGAATTGACTCATATCATTTGATTCAGTCTTTTCTTCATCCGAGTCAAGTTGTGCAACATATTTTCTTCTCTATTTCTTCTATACTTGGTTGCCTTTTTCTGCTTGTTTGGACTTCTCCTTTGCCTATTGTGTTATGGCACATGTGGTGGCTCTCATAGTAGGTATTGTTGGCTTGGTTGAGCTTGGCTTTGCAATTTTCTTTGTCTTATTCACAGGCTATGCCTTAGCATTTCTCTTCTTTGGCTCAGCATGTGTTGGTGCTTCCTTAGCTTCTTCTCCCTTGGCACCTTTTGTTTCTTCTTCTTCCTTGTCCTCTCTCATGCCTTGGGTTAATTCAAGAGGTCCTTGTGCTTGTTCTTGATCTTTTTCTTCATCCTCTCCATCTTCTTCCTCACCTGCACCTTCACCAAACTTGACCTTTAGCTTCTTTACCAATTTATCATTCTTTTTAAGTGTGGAGGTAGTTTTCAACTCCATTTAATTCTTTGATTTCATCACATCATAATTTCCAAAGATTCTTGCAGTCTTGTCAACTTCCTCTACTAGAAATGTAGTTATTGTTGCTGATGATTCATCAACATTTATCTCATATCCAAGTGGTCTTAACCATCTAACCCTTGGTGTAGCAACCTATATAAAGGTATAATTAGAATCAACAAGAAAGCATATATCATTGAAATGTTACTTAACTAAAGAAATTGGTATCCTCATCCTTTGCTTCATTGACTTCTTAAAGTCATCAAAGTAGCTAGTCATTATAGTCTCAATTTTTTCTCCCATCTATTCAATATACTCATTTATTTGAACAACAACTAACCTATTTGTTTTCCATCTAATTGTGCCAAAGGATGGAAATGTATTATGTACATAGATGAATATGCAAACAAGTATTGCACCAAACTTGCATTATGCACTTTTGGTTTTCCATTAGTTGTTGTAGTTGAAGCTCAACTAGATCATAAGTATGATCTTTCCTCACAATCTTGTAGCCAACATCTACTACAATACATGGTACACTATTTAATCTATTGGATTGATAAAACTTGTGAGAAATAACCCTTATGAAAAAGTCTATCAATGGATCAGTTATAATGTCTATTGTCATCCCTCTTTTATTTCATTTTTCTCATGTATTCTTCCTTATTACCTCTTTGGAGTCACTTTATAGAGTCTTGGGCCGATCTAGGGTTTGGAAACTAGTAACCCTATGAATTAATCTCTTTGATATCTTAATTGGTCCACCTTCTAGCCACAAGGATCCATCATGTATTCGGCTTAACACAATCTTAATCTATTTAGTTTTGAATATAGTGGGAAAATCTAGGGCACACATCAAACCCTTCCTTTCAACAATTTTGAATTCTTCTTTTAGAGTTCCATTGTCACATAGTTTATCATAGGCTTCTCTGATTTCCATTTCTCCTATTCCTCCTTTTTTGCAATTGTAGCATTTCCTAACATCTTGTAGCATAATAAATTTTGGTGGGATCATGGATAACTTGCACCAAAGAGATCTTTCTTATATGTTGTGTCAAGGATGGCCTTGAAAATTGGTTTTTTTACTTCATTATTAACTAGTTGGACATTCAAAGCCTCTTTCCCTTCTACATTTCTTGAGCTAGATGCCATTTTGTAAAACTAGGGTTTGAGAAAATTTTTAACTAGTTAACTTGGCTTGTGACAAATACCTTGAAAATCTTGTAGAGCTGATTTGAAATCATCAATAAGATCTTTACTAATTCTTTGAATGAGTTTCTAAAATTTCTCTTGCTCCACTTAGTTTTACTGGAATTTGAAATGATGAAAAATGAGTGAAAAATGACCATATACCCTTCAAAACCCTTGCATTTAATTCTTGGTGCTTATACAATAGTAAACTCGGCATCAACATGATTTTAGATTCACTTGACATCTATAGATATTACCATCACTCGATAGCTACTATGAGTTTCACATCAACTAGCTAGCTTGGTAGCACAACACTGACTAGTATTCCACTCATCATACATAGAGAACATTTCCTTCTCAGCAACAACATGAAAAACTCAAGGTTTTAACTTGGATTTTCAACAACATCTTGCATCTTTATTCATGCTAATGTATTCCTTTTTAGTATTATTTCCTTTGGAACTAATGTGTGATATTACATTTGAGTATTAGTCCCACATACCTCTTTGATTGCTTAGTTTGATGAGGTGTGATAACCTGACCCATTGGGTGAAGAGATCCCTTTTCCATTTGATGTACTACAACCATCTTTTTTCTTCCATGTCTTGTTCATCTCATTCCTTATGTGTTCAACATATGCCTTTCCTTTGCTTTTATCAAATTTACAACTTGGTGCCTTTGACCTAGTTGGGCAATGTTTGTTGATATGACTAGTCTTCAAATAGCTAAAACATGTGGTTTGGCTCAACCATCTTTTGTAGTTACCACTAAAGTGGGTCTTAATGTGGTTCTTAGGGATATTTACATATTCTTAATAGTAGTGATAGTTATATTTTGTGTTGTAATCCCAATTATAATATTTTCTATTGTTTCTTGCCTTTGTTGACCTGTTTGGTGACCACATAGACTTGGATTTTAATTTAAAAGCTCTATGCCCATATTTTTGACAATTGTAGCAGTATCCTTCAAATCTCGGTGCATGCATGGTTTTGGTTCTATATTTATGTGCCTGATGACCTTATTTTTTGAACTTATGACAATGAGTCATGTTCTTAGGCTTAGCATTGTGATTTGTATTCTTACTTCTGCACACATTAATATTATGCCCTTTCTTACCACAAAAGTAACAAGTAGGTTTGGAGTTCTTATCTTTGATATTCCTTTCTTTAGAAACTTTTGATGATTCTCCTTCTTTAGTGCTTGTCTAGCCTAATCCTACTACATCATTGTTGGATCTAAGGGATTTTAGTAATTGTTCAATGTACTTGATGGCTTCATTTCGCTTGTTGAAACTTTCAACAATTTCTCTTTTTCTTTCCAAATCATTCTATCGTTGTTCATTCTACAACTTCAATGTAGTTATCTCAATGTCTTTGATATTCAATTCATGATAAGCATTCATCATTTGGCTTA
Source organism: Cupressus sempervirens (assembly GCA_028749045.1). Lineage (NCBI taxonomy): Eukaryota > Viridiplantae > Streptophyta > Pinopsida > Cupressales > Cupressaceae > Cupressus > Cupressus sempervirens. The sequence continues at coordinate 783,598,509 of CM053787.1, read as the reverse complement.
AGGTATCCAATTGCATGTTTGAGATCCTAGTTAGCTATGTTGACTTTTCTTCTAGTCTATTATTCAAGATTCTTTTCTCTTCTTCAATCATGGCCTTATCTTCCATGGCTTTCTTCTTTTTCTGTCACCTCACATAGCATCATGGCTTGAGATTCTTGATCTATCTTGAGATTTATGTTTTCCTCAGCTTGTGCTCTATTCTTTTCTATTAGATATATATTTGCTACATCAAATTCACTAGAGTTGCCATCTGCAAATAGCTTTGTGGTGTCAATCTCTTTTTATTGTGTGTCATTTTCTAGTATAGCAAACTCTTTCTTTCTCTTCAAGGAACTCTTCAAAGTAGCTCTAGCTTCATTCAGTCGATGTAGTATAGGATGTACTTCAATCTCTTGGTTCTCAATAGTCTTTCCCAACTTTTAGATTTCTATTTCAAGATCTTTCCTCTAAGCTGCAAAACTTCTCCTTCTAAGAACTTAGCTCTAATACCAATTGTTAGAATTTCAAGTTGGAAAGGTAAACTATTGAGGGGGGGAGGGTTATGGGGGCAAGGGTTGAATCATGAGTTTAAACTTTGATCCATAAAACTTTCACCATTCATTAGATGCATTCAATATATAAACTGAAATAACATGTAAAGTAAATGCATCTAAAACATGTAAGTAATCAAACACACATAACACCAGATATGATTACCTAGAAACCCTCCAAATGAGAATGTAAAACTAGGGTGGGGATGACACCAAAAATATTTACTCCTATAGCAATAATGTGTAGCCAATTAAGGTTACAATGGTTCGACCATGAATCATTATCTACCCTATGAAAGGCCTTCCTTGTTAAAGGCTTACAAAGACTATTAAGTCTCACCTTGTTAGAGGATTTCAACACCTTGTTAGAAGTGTGCCTAATTAGAGGAATTTTGGTCATTCACTCGAAATGCCACCCTGTTAAAGGATTTAGTTAAGCCTATTAGGACTACTCCACCTAGGTTATTTAACTGAAATCACCTGCTAGAATGTCTTAGCATAGATCTTGTGACTGACACTTGCTTGCCTGATAACATATCAACTCTGCATAATGCCCTTCTTAATCCTTCATTATCATATATAAGAATTTTGTATCCTTCTCTATCCTCTATTCTTTTCCAACTAATTCTGCAATTCACTCTCACTGCTAAGTCACCTTGAATGCTCTATAAATAATCTTGTTTTCTTCTCCAATTCTATCATTCACCCCTTTTTACCTTCATGTAAATTAATAAAAAGTTTAGGATTTCATCCTTCTTTAAAAATACAAGTTTTTGGTGGCTTAGGGTTAGGTATTAATATATGGCTATGATTCATCCATATTGCTACTTAAAGCTTCCTATTTTTTTGATTGGTTGCATGTAATTGCCTAGGGAATCTACATATAGATTTTTCTTATCTTCAGAAGATCACAATCTATCCTTAGGTTGGCTGAAATTGTTTTTACATAATTTTTTGTGCCATTACAAATAAATATGTCCAATCTACATTACTTAGCAAATGAAGTTACTAACGCTCAACATATATTGTAATTCTACTTCTGACTTGGCACCTCAAATGCTTGGCATCTACTGTTCACTAAGCACTTGAATCACTTGGCATGGTCTATCTACTCAGCACCTAAGTGACTTGGCACTTATTGCAACTTGGCATGGTATAATATTTACATGGTGTACTCATAATGCATTACTAGTTCAGCAGGAACTAAGTAAATGACTTAAGTGTGTTTGATGCTCACTTGTCAAAACCAATCTAAGATCAATAATTAAAAAGTAGAAATAGAGTACTAGAAAGCACTAGTTCATGTCATCTTCAAATTATTCATAGTTTTATAGATATAGTCACTCAAATGTGAGGTTTGTTTAAAAAATGTTGATTTCAGTGTCAAAATTGGTCAAAAAGTGGTACCCACTATTGTGGGATCACCCACGTATATCATCCCATCTCCCTAGAGTTTTATTAATACTAATTAATTAACCAAGAGCCTATACCCTCCACCTTTTTCTAAATCATACCCACTAATCATACTCCATGACCCGTCACTAAAATAATCAATAAAAACAAACAAAATGATCATTAGACAAATTAAAGTTACTTGAATTATGAAGTATAATCTAAACAATCTATTTAAAATGATAAGCAATATTGATTTGAAATGATCAACCATGTTAATTCAAATATAATGCTCAAAAACATGGATTGTACATATTTAATGTCTTTAAATAAATTCCTTTAGATTTTACAATTGCCAAAACATCATTATGAAAAGAAAAATAATTATTGATTTGACAATTCTTTTATATGGGTTCATAATGGAGGAAGTGAGGATTAAAACTTGGGCAGGGGAAGAAAGATTTTGGGTACATTGATCTCCACTACTGAAGCATTAGTTATGACTATGTACAAGGGCTCTGTTATACCCAAGATTTGGTCTCCTCCAATTCATATAAAAGAATCATCCAAATAATATTCATGAAGATTGGATAAATGGTATAATTCTAATTATGACTAGCTACATTGCATGTGTGCATGGTTTATTCTTCATGTGTTCATCCTAACCCTACCATTATCTTTATTTTAGAAAACAATAATTCATACAATATGTAACATAAACATTGACATATTATACCTATTTTTGTTGGCTAAAAGCATAGAGTTTTATCTGGCTCAAATGCCACTGAGAACATTGATGTGTTTTGCTCCCTCATTGTAATCAGGTGTAGCAGCCTTAATCTTTAAACAAAAGATTTCTACTTGGGCTTTGGTATGAAATCTTCCACTATTGACTATTGCCTATGTTGTATGAATTATGTGTTGATATTTATACTTATTATTAAAATAGATAGTCCACACAACCTTTGTTGGTTAAACTTAGATTGGTTATAACTTAGGTTGCATTATATTTGACCATATTTTTTAAACATGCACAAATAATACTTAATCATATAATTTTTATTGGTGATGAATTTTAAGTGTATGAATGTTAGTTCATTAATAATTAACTCATTGGTGGAGATATTTTGGCACACATAGACAAATTTGCACATGTGGAAACAATATCATATAAAAATGTTAACTTGGAGATATAGACCATATTATATAAAACTTCTAATGTTAAATATAAATATATTGAGATTACTTTTCTTTGAATAAAAAATATAAAGTTGGAAGAAACTATTTTTATTCCACTAGATTTGATTGTATTGTTTAAACACGCACAAATAATTACACCGTAGAATTCATGGATAGCCAAGCTAAGTATGAAGGATGGATGACCATAGAAAACATCACAACAAGTGAAATGTTTTTCACTATTTGTACTATTAAGAGTTAATGTTCCAACAAGTCAGTAAATAATTGTTGCACATGTGGAAAACCATGTTGCGTTGATGGCAACACAAGCTTAGTTTAGGATTGAGTCAAAGAGTTTTAGTTTGAATCAAGTTCTTATTGTAGATGTGTTAAGTTAGGTGCAACTTAGTGTCATGTTTGTGTGTGTGTTGTCAATCATGAAGTATTTTGCTGTCAATCTAATTAGTAGTCATTTAGGAATGTTGTTGGTTCAACTATTGTATAAATTTGCATCTATTATCCAATAGAATAACATGCTACAAGTTCCTCCTTCCTCTGGTTTGTTTCTATTGTTCTATTTTTCCAATACACAGCATCTTGTTATTGTTTGTTTATGAACTTTTCTTCCCTTGAAAATAGAAGAGAGAGAAATTCAAGAGGAATCTATTGATCTGATCTCATGCTTGTTGACATTCACGTTCATCAATGTGAAGATATATTATATGAAGGTACTTCTTGTTGTGGGGTGGAAAAGAGTGAAGCACAAAGAGCAATGATAGTGTTGGTAATGGTTTGTTGATGAAGGAAGGATATGGATCTCGTCAAATTCCATGGAGGAGAGTGTCACAAGAAAGGACAAGGGAGAGGGATTGTCAGCTACGTATAGCAATGTGCAATAGTTATTTCTCTAAGATGAATGATTTAAGATCAAACGCTATGACTTCTAAATTACTTTCATTGGTAGGCAACACAAATGACTTATATTCTATCCTTAGTATTACAAAAAAAAAATTTAAAAATATTAACTCTTTGCTTTTTGTAAACGAAATTTCATTTTCTAAATAAGAGAAGCTTTATGAGTTGGCTATAATTTTTTTGTGATCAAAATTTTCAAACAATCAAATGGTATTTATAAGACTTAGATTTTTTAGTATTTCTTTATTATTGTCTTTTATATTTATATATTATAAATCTTTTCAAAATATATTTCTAATGATAGAAAACTAATATGCTATATTTTATGATAGAAATTATTAAAT